>CAUYRT010017598.1:0-18082 GCA_963574885.1 Lepilemur ruficaudatus | reverse complement strand
ATTTCTTTCTATTTATAGTAGAGACGGGGTCTCGCTCTTGCTCAGGCTGGTCTTGAACTCCTGACCTTGAGCTATCCACCCGCCTCGGCCTCCCAGAGTGCTAGGATTACAGGCGTGAGCCACCGCGCCCGGCCAGATTTTTAAAGCATATAGTAGTAAATAAACAGGATAAAGTGGAATCCTACTGTACATAAGTGCTATTCTGTTCTCGTGCAAGTTTTCAAAGTTCTGACAAATAACTGGTCAGTTTCTCCAAAGAGCTTTATGCATTTAGTTTTCAGAGAAGATTCAACTACACTGTGGGTAGAAAAACCTATACGATTTTCTTTTCATATTAAATACTGTCCCGAGTATTAAAGGTTAATTAAAGTTTTTAAAAAATAGGAAAGAATAATGAACTTGATACAGAGGAGAAAACAGTTCAGAAAATAAAAACTCCTAATTTCTTATCAAAATAAAAACCCCTAATTTCAATTCCAGAAAGTACTATAAAATGGCTTTAAAATTGGAATTTTGGAAATAATCACCTCTTTACCATAAAATATAGCTGTAAAAGTAATGCTACAATTCTTCTCTTTCAACAATTAAGGGTCGAAGGGACAGGGCAGAGTGAGGGACACAGAGTAGAGTTCAGTTTTTGTAATTAGTAAAGGACAATTTTGATTCAACCTCTGACAGCTGCATTTGTAATGCTTTCAAGACATCTTCCATCTGTTGAATTAAAACATATGAATATTATTAAAAATTATACATGGTAAAACATGAAAATATACGTTGTTAATGCAATTTTGAACATTTCATGCATTACATATATTTATTCAGTGTCTAATATAACTATTCAGAGGCATAAACTAAATTTTGTTAAACAAGACATAATTCTATTGACAGTAGTTCTCAACCCATAATCCGTGGCTCCTTTATACACTCATCACCGTCTTGCCTATCTGGCCACGAAAAGACGCTAACATTCAACAATAAAGCTGTTTATACCACAAGAACCCAATCAAATAAAACACTGATTTGAGCCAAAGATATATTTCTAATTTAACAGTTTTAGAACATATACTGTTTTGACTTTGGCATGAAATGTCTTATTATTTTGTTGATAAAGCTTTAATTTATAGTCTGGTTCCCAAAAATAACAACTTTACTAACAGCTGAAATAAAATAAGTACTCTCTTACTAGGCAAGTGCTAAGATCAAAACAGATGACATTATGAGAATTACTGTTTGTGGAGGAGCCCCTGTTCACTGGCAAGAAGTTGTTCGTACATAGACGTAAAAGGTACAGAATAAAATTACCTGTTTTAAAGACTTCTCTATTTCAACTCTGCTTTCAAGATTAAAAAGTTCTTTATCTTCTGACACAATTTGCTTTTCAGCGGACCCTAAAATATAACTAAAGTACAGGACAAAGTAAAAATATGAACTGAGCATGCTATCCCAGCTACTTGGGAGGCTAAGGTGGGAAGAGTGCTGGAGCCCAGGAGTTTGAGGCCAGCCGGGGCAACATAGTGAGATCCCTGTTTCAAACAAAAACAAAGTTAAAATATGAAAAAGGAACAAATACCAAATTTATGTCAGTTAATAATACTAAAACTCTATGTATATTACACTGTATGTTAGTAACAAGTAAACAAATAAAACCCCTATTCTTGTTAATAGCAACCTACCTAGGAAGCTGGACTATATGAAACCATGTCTTTCTCCTTAACAGCTTTGACCAGATATTTCTACATATTAATCTTTAAGTATTTCATCATTGGAATAAACTTGCTCTTTAGTAAGCTGGGTGGCAAAATATATTCACTCATAGTTCAAATTCTAAGGGCAAGTTAAAGATCCTGCAAAAGTCATTGCTTTCTTGCTTTATATAACTTTTTAGAAATGCATGTTTTGAAATTTGACTTTTAATAGTAATTTGGACAGAGGAAAGACCATGTGAAGACACAGGGAGAAATCAACCATCTGCAAGCCAAGGTGAGAGGCCTCAGGAGAAACTAACCCTGCCTACACCTTCATCTTAGACTTCCAGCCTCTAAAACTGTGAGACAATAAATTTCCGTTGCTAAAATAGAAATAAAGAAGTAATTTGTGAAGTCAACCTTTGATTACCTAAATTTGGTAACAAATTCCAACAGTTATCCTCCAAGTTATGCTTTGTTTGATTCTTTAGAGTTTATGAGATGCTATAATTTAGAAAAGCACTGAATAGCAGAAAAACTAACTTGGCAACAGGATGAAAACAGGCCCAGTGCTGGTAACTAAATAAATCTAAACAGCAAGGAAGAAAATGCCAGTGTTTCTGAAAAGAAAACTGGTTCATTTGCATTTCTTTAGAAGTTTTTTGTCACATGCAGCAACTTCAGTACATCACTTCTTTTGTCAAATAACAATAGTCTTCTCTTGGAAATCTTATGGGTTATATTCCTAAAAAACAGCACAGTAGACAAAATTGCAGAAGGCAATTAATGTCTTATTTACAAAGAGAGAGAGAGATAAGGTAGAAAAATTAAATGGCATGAGTAATTTATAAAACTGTAAATAAACGTTACAGAGGGCATACACTTGTAAAACAAAATCAGATTTCTTGGCATTAAAATCCTGCCCCAAGAGGCAACTTTTACCCTGAATTCAATTGTTCAGGAAAAATAGCTTCAATACTATGATCTCTGGGCAAAAATCTTCCATGCATTTTCTTGTATACAAATAACATCACTTTTAAAAGTTTTATACCAACTCTACTGTATTAAGATTTCATGTTGTTTATAGTCGTATTCTCCCTTACTTAATTTCCACAAACCTTGGTAAAATTCTCACAGAGATGAACAGAGGATTTGTTTGGGCCTCAGTCTTCATTCATATATTAAGACCAAAATAGATTCTCTCTCCAGACAGACCTACACGCTTTATAACAGGGACCAGTATTTGTTACATTATTCTTTTGTATAAGGCCTACATAAAGTTTGCAGATTATAGAATTTTGATCTAGGCTGGGTAGTGGTGGCTCACACCTATAATCCTAGCACTTTTGGGAGGCCAAGGTGGGAGGATTGCTTGAGGTAAGGAGTTCGAGACTAGCCTGAGCGAGAACAAGACCGGATCTCTACAAAAAACAGAAAAAGTTAGTTGGGTGTGATGGCTCACACCTGTAGTCCCAGCTACTGGGACAGCCCAGCTGTCTCAGCCCAGCTACTGGGCTGAGACAGGAGAATGGCTTGAGCCCAGGAGTTTGATGTTGCAGTGAGCTATGATCATGCTACTACACCCTACCCAGGTGACAGAGCAAGTATCTGTCTAAAAAAAAAAAAAAAAAAAAAAAATTGATCTAAACTTGTCTAGTTTCCACAAAGGTGGCAAAACTACAGTTACCAAGGAACAATTGAATCAAGGAATACTTAGAACAGTAAAAAGAATACTGTTTTTAATTTTTTGAAGAGGAAAAAATCTAAGCTATTCAACAGGAATGATAAATAAGGAGCTTGAAATAATGAACTCTAGGCACTTTCTTTCCTTCTTAAATTGTTCTTCTTTCCTGACACGTAAGATTTCTTAGGCATCCTTAAAGTACTGAGGGTTATGTCTTTTCCAGGATAAGTGAAAACATACTGGGGTCAACTGATTTATATTTGTGCTTTCTTTAAAGGTCAATGAATTGGGCTGGGCACGGTGACTCACACCTGTAATCCTAGCACTCTGGGAGGCCAAGGCGGGCGGATTGCTCAAGGTCAGGAGTTCGAAACCAGCCTTAGCAAGAGCAAGACCCCGTCTCTACTAAAAATAGAAAGAAATTAATTGGCCAACTAAAAATATATAGAAAAAATTAGCCGGGCACGGTGACACATGCCTGTAGTCCCAGCCACTTGGGAGGCTGAGGCAGAAGGATTGCTTGAGCCCATGAGTTTGAGGTTGCTGTGAGCTAGGCTGATGCCATGGCACTCTAGTCCGGGCAACAAAGTGAGACTCTGTCTCTAAATAAATAAATAAAATAAAATCTTGGGACTGGATAAGTTTATAAGGGAAGAAGAGAGAATGGATGGAGAAGAAAATCTGACCAGGAACTAAGTCCTGAGGCTGGAGGACTCACTTCCTCTTGCCCCTTCCACAAACCGGGATCAGACCTGGCAATTTTTTTTTACATAATCAGGTAGTATCGAGGTGGCCAGGAGCCAAGGCCAGAACTCGATTAAGGGGAGATGGAGCTATGAATATTTCTATTGGGTTCAGTAAACCACATTTCGGTGGTTCGGTCTTTTCCTTGCATAGTTAAGTCACTGCTAACTGCCTTGGTATAGGAAGGGCTAACCTGGAACCACTCTAACCCATCTTACTTGTAAATTTTACATTATGTATGACGAGCACAGGCAGTTAGCAATTATTGTGCCTTTTATAAGGAAAAACTCTAGGACAATTTTTAACTCTTTCATCACCTGAAGACATCTGAAATGCAAAATGTTTCTCTATTCAACAAAGTGAAGCAAGTCCTGGGCAATTGTAACTGTCATTGAGATACAGTTCATGGGCAGCCATATGACAATGCAACTCCATGAAGTGAGGACAAAGGGCTATAAGTACTGTTTTAAAGCTTTAATAAGTATTCAGAATATGTGCCTTTCGTAACTTGTTCCCTTAATTGCATTGGAGAAAAAGCTGGTGCCACAACACCTAAGACCAGTGACTACTTTAATAGACTGCAAGTTAGGAATATGCCACCTTGACTATTTTTTAAGAATCTAGGTGTGACAAAATGCTGTCCCTATTATAAAGTTGTTCAAGCCTTACAACATGGGTACAATGACATGGTGAGGACCCTAAAATATATTTTTGAAGAGTTGGAAGAAAAACTTGAGCGTAATAAAAAAACTTTAAAAGGTTACTCTAAAAGTTAATGACTTTCCAACGCACCATTTTAACTGCAATTTTGAAAGACATTTGTAACTGTAACATTTCAGTAAAATAAGTGACAAACAACAGAGTGAATTGGACTGATATGAAAAGTTCCTTCTTTTGGCATCTTGAAACTTATTTATTAAAGAATTAAAGGGAAAACAATAAAGATAAGAGATGAAATCAGTAGAAATTACTCTGACATCAAAAAGCAAATGGTAACAAAAACAATTTCAGATCATACCAAAAGCAGGTATTCATTAATGGAAAAAGATAAATTCAAAATAGAAATAAACAATAGGTTTTGGATGGCTTGATGATCCCATTAATGACAGGAGTGAATCTTTTGAACACATTGGAAAGAAATTAAATCTCTTGATGATTTGGTGCAAAATACTAAGGATGATCAAGGTAACATGAACCTCACACTACTCCTCTGCAATGAAGATATTGAGGACAAATGGTTAACGAGTATTGTTGTCCTTTCAGAGTAATTGTAATTAATCGCTGCACAAGAAACTTGAAATGTCCTAAAATTTTATAACTGAAATATGAATGAAACTTGATAGAAGTTGCACAATTTGACCATCCTAAAATTTTATGTGGCATTGCCAATATCAAGTCAGAAAGCTAAAAGGAAAGTCACTAAACTAAATGTAATATACAACAAATTCTGTTCAACCAGAAGAAATATTGAATTATTTTTCTAGTCTCTCTATAGAAAACATTCCAAAATCATCATCCTATAAAGAGGTGACCAAAAACTATGCAGCCAAAACTGTAGGGAGAAATATACTATAGAATCATGGCAGACAGTTAACTAATAAATATTACAGTATGTTATTTTTTTGGATTTCATCATGATGGTGGTATATATACACTTTTCAAAATAATTATTATTTCTTTTCTCTCTCTGAATAAATATTGACTATCATACTTAATTTTGTATTTATAATTTTGCGTCTGTTTATTTAAAGAATGCACCTACATTGTATAAGCTGCAGGCTCCGTCAATCCTGGATTCACCTCTGTCTGAGGCCTTTGATTATTCGGCTGTTGAATAGAGAAACAGGAACACTATGAGAGTGTATTTTCTCAAAAGCCCAGAGAAGAGACTGTTTCAAGAAGGACGGCAGCTGTGCCGCATGCTCCCGAGAGTTCAAGACGAAGGTTGTGATGTGTCCTTTGGATCCAGGAACTTGAGTGTGCTGTTGACCTTGACAAGATCAGTCACTGGAGTGGGGAAAATGAAGCCATATCGGAGCAAGTTGAAGAGCAAGCTGGTCATGTGTAATATTCAATTATACTGTGCTAGGTTTTCTCTGGTTTCCTCTGCGAATCAATTGTCCATGCTCTCCTGTCCTGCTTGCCTTGAGGGGCTGACTTCTATCAACCACTTCATCACTCTCGCCCTTGGCTTCCCTTTGGGTTGGCCAATTGAAGGCGTTGGTGGAAGACTGGGCCATGTTCCGTGGCTCGACTCCTCTGCCTGTGATCACACAGCCTCTGAGTGGCTATAGCTCTCCCAGGGTCCAACAATACTGGCAACTTTTTCCCTTCAGGCCTGGGGGAAGAAATAGCTTTCTGCTGTTGCTAGCACCTGAGTATTTCAACATTCCATACTGGTTCTCTTAACCTTACCCACTCCTCCGAGAATAATCCCTCCTTAAATGGTCTCCAGTCAAACCTTTGAATCAGGGTCAATTGGGTTAATTCACCCTGCCAGGACCCGACTGATACACACACTGACTTTTCTACTTATAAATCCAGCCTGTGTAGCCCTAATTGGCTGCAGGCAATGAAGACCTTTATAAGAGCAGCTCCTGAGACAAGTATAATCAGGTGTGACAGCGTGAGAGCTCCAGCAGGGACAAGGGTTGGGATTTAGTTCTGCAAGTCTAAGGCAGTATCTGATATTTCTAGGTATGAACATGATTCCTGAGATTTTCCTCTAACCCTTAACCCAAAATGTTGGTCGGACCTCATGAACAGGGTCTGCATTGGTCTTGTGAATAAAGGCAGGTGCTCGTAATTTTGCTGGACCCCTCCCCGCAAGCCAAGCCCCTGTGCTCAGGCCCTTTCTACATGCCTAGTTCTCTCAGGAGGCTGCACCCTGCTTGTGGACACCTAGGCAATGGCAGGAGTCCTACCACTCTGCAGCAGACCCACGTTTGGAATCACAAAATTACCAGCCATGCAGCTATGAGTATAACTCAGCCAGACACTCCCAATCAGCTCCCCACACACAGATCGGATTCTCTCGTAGATTGAGCTAAACTGAATCGACTCAGGTTTGTCATAATAAAGTTGCGGTTTCAGTTCCTATGAAAAGCCAGCCCCACGGTCAAGTTAATCCCTCAGCCCTGCCTGTCCACATTCCCAGTGACTCCTTTTTCTCCATCAACCCCATCTCCTCCTCAGACCTGCTAGTCCTGAGAAAAGTGATCAGTTCTGAGAAATAGTTCTTCTACTCAGAGAGTGTATTCTGCATGAAGTTTCCCTGTGGACGTCAGGAATTGGCACTAGTATAGTTATATATACTAGCAAAGGAAAAGCTCATCTGTACACCATCTATGATGTATCTTAACACTTTCTCAAGAAGATGATTGGAAAATGGAAAACAGCTGTCTGATCCTGTCACTGCTCTTTTTTTTTTCTCTTTTTTTTTTTCTGAGACTGGTTCTCATTCTGTCACCCGGCTGGAGTGCAGTGACGTGATCATAGCTCACTACAGCCTTGAACTCCTGGGCTCAAGCCATCTCCTGACTCAGCTCCCAAAGCACTGGGATTACAGGCATGAGCCACTGTGCGCTCGCTCCCATTCCTCTACTTTAAATCCCTTACTTTGTTCTCCAAAGTCTTGGGAGACAAGTTTAAATTTCCTCGTTTAATACACAGACCCTCCATCACCTGAACCCCAGCCACCTCTCCAGCTTCATTTCTTGCCATTCTTGATCTAAGCTCTTGGTTACAGCCATTTCCAACCACCTATTTCCCAGCCATGTTGTGCTCTTTCTTGTTCTTTGGCTTGCACATGGTGTCCACTCTACTCTAAATTCCCTTCCTCTACTTCCCTCTGCAGATCTGTTCACCCTTCAAGACTCATCTCATGCTTTTCCCTCTAGGGAACTTTTCTTTATTCTCCAGCGAATAAAGTTGCTCATACTTCATTTTGCTGTTTGTACAGCACATAAAACCATCACACTTACTATCATGACAATCGGTTACTTATCCATCTTGATGACTAGCCTATACATTTCTGAGGGAATTATTCATTGTGATATTTTCAGCATCTAAGACAGTGCCTGACACTTGGCAGCACTAACATGTGTATGGAATAAATGAATGTACACATTTGACTGAACAGATCAAGAGGAATGAGGGGAAATGGGGAGGGGGAAGAGGAAACAACAAAACTCTGAGAGAAGACATGGATCTGTGAAAACATTAGAGGAAAATGTTGAGACTATGTCACCTAGGAAAGACAGGATGTAAGATACTTATATACTTATGACACATTATCACAATATATATGTGACATGTTATCACAATTATAAACAAGTACACCTAAAGAGATGTGCTGGAATTGTATCAAAGGAGTGTACATAAACATGAAGAAATATTTTTACCATAACTGTGACTACACAAAACGATTTCCTTCATATATTTTTTAAAATGTTATGCCTAGAAATATTAAAAAATAAAATGCAAAACCATCTTGCTTAATAGTTTGAGTAGACATCGCCCGAAGGAGAAATGGAAATGGGGTCATCGTTCCGAAGTTGCAAATATCAGCCAGTCCACTTAGCTGTGTCGGGAGAGCGCAGCAGCAAAGGCTGCAGACTAGGAGTCTGTTCTTATCCTAGTTCCACGGCTTGCTTCTTATTTCTTACCACTTTACTACTTGCTAGCTTTGTGGTCTGGGTTAAGCTACTTAACTTAAAGATGGCTTGGCTTCATTATCTGCACAACAAGGATAATGGTTGAGGCTACCCCATAGAGTGGCTGTGAGATTTCAATGAGATAACACAAAAATGTAGCACGCAAGATCTCAATAATGTCAACTTTTATTATCACCAACATTATTGTTTTACATAGTTTTATTGTTTTACATGTCACTGTTCCAGAGGGATACAGTGACACGCTCATGGTCATATAACCAGTTACTGGTTGAACGAGGGCTAGAATCAGCTGTCCAGATGTGCATTTCACTGCTCTTTCCATGACAAAGGGGCTAGTAACTGTATGAACCAAATATTGCTTAGCTCATGTACAGTACAGAGTGAAAAACTGCAGTAGGAATTGAAAATTGGGATCATCTAACCTAGAACTTTATTAATAAAAGGATTAATGCTTCATTTTTGTTAGCCTTAACTTGTTAATTACAAAAAGCAAAACACTTTTCTGAGGCAAGCTATGTGAAGCCCTTCTTTCAATGACAGAAGCTTTCACATTGCTTCCTTACTTAAAGCTGGAATTTTTTAAGGCTTTAAAAAGGAAAGTTGAATTGACATTATGACCTCCAAAAAAGAACTGAAAAATTTTTGGCCTTCTGAGTTCATTATCTACAAGAAACTTCATATCTATTATTTAGAAAAAGCTGAATGATGGAGTGTTTCTTCTTCTACCTGGATGTTTGATGTCAAGTAGATCGAAGGAAAGCCATGCAACTTCAATTCGTACACTCAGCTTAGGAGATGTGAGTGCTTTGTTAGACAGCTGGAAGCCCAGAGCTAGGAGGTTTAATGTTTAAAGTTTAATATTTTTCTTTTGATAAATGTATCTGGAAAATGGTCCTTAGCCATCTTTCTAAAATTCATTTTTGCTTGGAATTTTTTCTTTAAGAAATAAAATGTAGCTAGATTTAGCTACAAGAAGAAAGCTCAAAAGATTATAAATAAGAATCACGAAGATTCATGAAATCATCAATCCATTCATATTTATAGAGTGCATGTGCCTGTAGTATTTCTAAGATGATTATTTCACAGCAAGGGTCAAGGTTTCCTCTTAGTAATCTCTGCCCTCTAAGATTCAATTCACAGTAATCTTTTTCTTCCTACATTGCATGGATTAAGTCTTCTCATTCAGTGTGACGGATTTTTTAAAAACCTAATGACTAGGTGATTGCAAACCTTTTCTCCAGTATTATAAATAACAATGCCTCATTTCTGGTTGAATATTAAGAATTTGCACTGTGCTTGCTGTTTAAAATATCTTTTAAATGTCCACAATTGAATTAAAGCCTTATGTTCAATCATGAACCATGAAATTAGTTGGTATTACCAATGTTCTGCAACTCAGGCCCTGAAAAAAAAATTAAAAGATTGCAATGCAAAATTGTCAAAAAGAGGCTCAACTAAAAGTGGGCCTTTGTGCTTTCCAAAGGCCTTGACTGAATCACTAACCTTATCAAAGGGCAAAACAAGAAACAAGCAAAAGAACACCACCCATATACATGATTCTTCATTTTAAAAAAACAAACAAGCAAAAATCTCCGATTTTAAATGAGGTAAAAGTAGATTTTATATGACAGAGATTGTCAGAAACTTAAGTCTTTTGATATTAAGATTGTGTTTACATATAAAAGCCTATTTATATTTTGGGTGAATTTCTGGTATATTCAGTCAATGTACTCATTGCTGCATCTAAACCACAGGGCATTAAGCAGACTACTCATCCCTAGTCTGAACTGGCCTGAAAACCATCCCATTCCTGAATCATCAGGTCCTTAACCAACACTCCCTCTGTGTGACAAAAACATTTACCATGATTTGGCTCCTTGCTACACAAGAGAGGTCTGTGGGGAATGCAGACTCAACATCACCTGGGAGTATGTTAGAAACTTTCAGACCCTACCCCAGACCTCCTAAAGCACAATCTACATTTTAACAAGATCCCAACTAAATCAAATGCATATTAATGTTTGAGAAGCACTGATTTAGTTGATTGCCCTAAAAGCGTAAATTTCTTCCCTAATTGCCTAAAATAATACCTGGGAAGAAAACTGAGCATTGCTTTTGAGAGATAAAAGTTTATGACACGTATCGTGCACTTTTAGACTTTACTCATTCAATCTTCATTTAAAAATCCCTGCAAGGTATATTTATTCTCATTTTTACATTGTAGGAACTAAGTGCCCCGTCAAAGATTACACAACTCAAAAATGTTGGAGCCAAGATCCCAAATAAGGTCTGTCTGGCTCCAACATTTCCCATCTCTTTTCCATTATAGCACACCACCCCTTATCTTGCTCACTTTTTTTAATACCACTTAGAACCATTAAATGTCTTCAATATGGGCCTTACATTGAACTTTATCATCAAAGCTCATTTATTAAACTCACTTGCTTTGCACTTACATTTTTGCATTTTGTGTCCGAGGCTGCCCTGTGTTGGTCATATCCTCAGCATAGCAAGCTGAACTGTTTGTCATGCTGCCTAAGGTCTGTTGATGGCATGTACTTTGCCATTGACCTCAGAATTTATCCTTTCAGTAAGTTATAGATGCAAATATTTTCAAGGTTTTTTTTGAGATAAAATGGTCTTAAAATCTTATCAAACATGGTGGTTAAAAGTTACACAGGAATCCTGCAAATGGTCTGTGACTAGATGTATCAGCAAGAATTATCATTTTTTTCTTTGGAGGGGATGTGTGTCCTAGGTGAAAGGTCCACCCTGGTCACCAATCATGCTATTGCCCTTCAACACCTACAGACAAATTGTAATTCAGTCACCTGCCAGATTAGATTCTGATTCTGGTTTTCAGAAATCCGGGGCTACATAAGTTAAGAATTTCTTTTTAGGGAAATCATAGAAGACTTCTGGTGACTAGTCTGCTCCTGAATTAGGAATTTTAATCTCTGAGCTCATCATTTTTTTTTCTGAAAAAGTGTCAGGTTTACTGGTGAGTGAACATAGAAGCAACCAGTCAAACTTACTATACTTTTTATTCACAATAAAATATTCTTTGGAAACAAATATGTCATCACCCAAAGATTTACCTTCTTTCTATAGGCACCTGATTACCAGAGGGAACAAGTTAAAAATTAAGTAATTGTTTTGCCCTACTTGCCATGAACTACCAGTGCTGCCTTTACCAATGGAAACAAGTCATTATTGCCTGTAAGTCTAATCAGATCAGGGACTCAATTTCAGGTAACCCAGAACCATTTCAGAGACCTCCCTTACTAAGACTCTGTTCCTCTGGAACCACTTCTAATACTGATTTCTGTATCAGCTCGGCTTTGACCAGAGAAGCAGAACCACTGTAAATGATAGAAACCAAGAGATTTGCTACAGTATTAGACCTCATTCAACCGTGGGACTTGATGGGGCAGTCTGTAAAGGCTAGTGCCTCTGCATCTAGAGTTGAGGCTAAAGTTACTCTACGAGAGCCAGCCCACCAGTCAGGAAAGAAAGCTGGATGTGGATGAGAACAGAGAAACTGGAACCTACAGGAAGGTACCAAAATCCACAGGAAACTAGAACCAGTATCTCCCACCAACTCCAACCTCAATGCCGGGGGTGAGTTCCCATGGAACTGCACATGTACTTGGCCCAGAGCTCTGAGAATCTGAAGGAGGAGATCTCTCTGGATCTGTAGGAATTGCCAATCCAGATGCTGCTCCACTCCAACAAGGAGGGCAGATAGCTGACCGTAAACTGCCACAGTGACTGGCCCTAAACTAATCTTCAGAGTGTTAAAAAATACAGCTTCTCTTTTATTTCCATCTTCCAAATTGTGTGCTAAATGCTTCTGTGGCCAACATCAACCCAGGACCACACGGGGAAGAGAAATTTCTGGGAAACGGGAAATGTAGTTCCATCGTAAGTAAGTTAAAGCTGTACAAAGCCAACATAAAAAGCCACTAGCTAACACTTCCTGTAAATACCAAGGATAACTCACATAGAGAAAGACAGAGATACTTTAAACAAATTTCCTGACTTTTAAAACCCTAGATCTGCAGAAGAAAAAGTAGGATGTCTAGGATTCATTAAATTCCATGACTCTCTCATGGAGTGCTACAACCTACAATAATTTATGAAACGTTGTGAATGTCACTCAAATTGATTTGTTCATTGAACTCTTTCTCCCCCATAATAACTTTTAACATCCTATAAGACTATATTCCACAACATGAACATTAGGAAACACTGCCTTAAAGAATAATCTAAAACAAGGATGGTAAAAAGATTTCATCTCACATACTTGAAGTGTGTCTTATTCCTTTCAGGCTACTATAACAAAATACCATAAACTGCACTTCTATAGTGCAATATCATAAACTGGCTTCTAAACCTCAAAAATATATTTTTCATGGTTCTGGAGGCCAGGAAGTCCAAGATCAAGGTTCTGGCAGATCCAGTGTCTGATGAGGGTCTGTTTTCTGTTTCACAGATGGCGCCTTCACACTGTGTCTTCACATGATGGAAGGGCAGCTGAGCTCCCTTGGGTCTCTTTCATTAAGGACACTAATCCCATCTATGAGCGCTCCACCCCCATGACTTTATCATCTCCCCCAAATCTCCACCTCCTAATACCATCATTTCAGGGCTTAGGATTTCACCCGTATTGGTGACCCTTGAGCAACACAGGTTTGAACTGCAAGAGTCTATTTACACATGGATATTTTTCAATAAAATTCACAGCAAGTGTAACTGACTCTTCCTCCACCTCTTCTGCCTCTGCCACCCTTGAGACAGCAAGACCAACTCCTCCCCTTCCTCCCTCTCCTCAGCCCACTCAATGTGAGGACAACAAGGATTAAGACATTTATGATGATCCACTTCCACTTAATGAATAGTAAATATATTTTCTCTTCCTTATGATTTTCTTAGTAACATTTTCTTTTCTCGAGCTTGTTTTATTGTAAGAATACAATATATAATGCACATAACATACAAAATATGTGATAATTGACTGTTTATGTTATTAATAACAGTAAGACTTCCAGTCAACAGTAGGCTATTAGTAGTTAAGGTTGGGGAAGCATCAAAAGTTACACATGGATTTTCGACTACGTTGTTCAAGGGTCAACTGTATATGAATTTTGTAAGGAAACAAACATTCATACCATAGCAGAGTGGGTCCTTCACGCAGGGTATTTAGAATATTTGGGAGCCTGAATGTAGACTTCATGGGAGTTGGGGGAAACATGATCAATTAGTAATGTCTGCTCTAGTCATGCGATGGAGAAAAGATGGCAGGAGTACATTTGTTAACATTGACCTCTGTGGCAACAGTTAACCTCAACCAGCAATAATGTCAAGTCTAGAGCCAAGGGGAAATACTGAACCCCATGAAACTTGCAAAAAAAATGTATAGATTATTCTTCTAAACTGGTTTCTTATTCTATTTCATTTCTTTGCTCACTGAGCCAACTGCTTCTTTTTAAATCATTAAATCAACTTTTATTTGAATGAGTTGAACTACAACAGCAAGAATTGACTCAAAGATACATCTTAACTACTTGCTATCTATTAAACTGGACTGGATATAACCCAATATTAAAGAAATGTTATTATATTTTATTTGTAACTTCAACTTACAGAAGCTCTTCTTAGGGAATAAAAAATTTTACCCACATGCAAAGTGATTTGAGTGTAAAAGGGAATAGTAACCCAAGAGAACAATTTAAAAGAACCTACAACTTAGTATGGGATTGAATGTCTATTGAGTTTAAAAGATGAGTTTCCTTTTTAAAAAAAAAAATAGACACAGGGTCTCATTATATTGCCCTCACTAAGCTAACTCCTATAGCTAAATATTCTTTACTCCTGAGCAACCTTTCATACCTTCTCTAGTGAGACCAAAGTTTAGTTAAACATATTTTAAAGTATTTTTACTTAGTTATATTCATTAATAAAATAAATGTATGTATCTCAAGTATTTATTTTGGTATGATTTATCCTGAATTATACTTTGACCAAATATTCTATTCCTAGAAACTTGAAGTCTAATTGTTTTATTTATGAGATTAAACAGGTGTGGTTTGTCTTCAATTGTCATCAGTGCCTACAGATCAATTTTAGGTAATGATACTAACAGCAATTAATATTTATATGGAACCTTGCTATTTACAAAGCAATTTCACAAGCTTTATCATATTAACAGGTTTAACTTCTGATGTTCACAAAATTTAAAAATGTAAAGAAGTCTATTAGGAGATGTTTTCTACCACAGTTCTCCAGATTTTAGAAATCTGAATGAGGCTAAAAAGGTAAAAATGTAGAAACACTCTAGCCGAATGCTCACTTGTGCACATGACAATCTCCTTAACAAGCAGATATTCCTACAGAATGATGAAGTGTTACAGTTGCCTTGTTTATTCACAGCAACACAGAATTCTATTCTTGGCTCATTCAAAGCCAACTCGGAAATTCAGATAGAGATTTGAACAGTCAGAAGTGCTTCCTGGCGTCCACTAGAAAAGTTGAGTTCATGATGAGAGCGTCTAGGTCAAGTCTCACACCAAGTAGAAAGCTAATGATTTCACAAATACCTAGTTCAGCTTTAAGTACCATAGGGCCTTGTAAATTTTAAAGTTCCTCCTTTAAGTTCTGATTTCTAAGAGCCATTGAGAGCATCATGGTTTTAGAATCAATTCTCAGTTCATGGACAAGAGTACATCTTATATATATACATGTCACATTTTAAAAGGAAAATATTAAACTACTATATCCTGAACAATTTCAACTGTACCCATAATCACAGAAAAGGCTTGCCTTAAGATAGCAAAAGTGCTGACCTAAAGAAATAAGTGGATAAAATGGCAGCTCAAAATCTCTAGGGTCACAAAAGGTGCTTTGACAGGAATATGATGAAAAATTTGTGGAAAGCTTTGACACTATTCTTCCTGCTGCTGTCCTCAAAAATACTCCTGTCACAGAAGTTGTTGGTTCCCACATAGATGTGCTTCTCTTGGGTGGTCCACTGGCCCACCCATCCCCCAGTTGTGTGGATATTGGCTGCTAATGGCTCACACCTCAGCCTGCTCCAGAGACTTCCTTGACTGGTGGGAGCCAACTCACCTGGAGACTCCTGGGAGGTGACATCCCCCACCAGAGGTGGCCCATAACCAATCCCAACTGAGTTGGGGTACAACATTTCAGCCCTTTACCTCTGGGCAAAACACTCTCTGTGACACAATTCACACTCTAGGGTTTGCTATGGAATTAGGCTGAGGCTAGACTCCTCCTGAAACTATATTTCTGCCTCGTGTATACTTCTGCCCTATCTTGCCTCCCTCACTTTCTTACAGGTTACTCCTGAGTGCACACCCTTATTAAATCATTTACATTAGAATCTCCAATTCCAACTTCCCTTCTAAGGAAGCCTACTACAAAACTACCTTAGACACTTAAAAATTCATTGCTGATAACAATATAGTTTCCAAAACTGGCAATAAACATAACATGGCACAAATAGATCAATGGAAAAGAATAGAGGAACCGGAAACAGATCCATACTCTAATGACCAACTGAATTTCAACAACAGCATCAAAGTAAATTCAGTAGGAAAGGAAAATCTTTTCCAAAAATGTTCTGGAACAACTGAATAGCCATATGGAAAATTGACCCCTGTCTCACACCATATACAAAAATTAATTTGAGATAGATAATAGACCTAAACATAAATGATAAAACTATAAAACATTTAGAATAATATGGAAATTTTATATCATAAAACTTATCAAAAATAATCAGTCATGGGAAAGGAAGGAAGCATAGAAGAAACAACAATGGCAGAATATTAACAATTGTTGAGCTATATAATGGATCGGTGGGGTTCATAATGCCACTCTGTTTATGCATGTGCAAACATACACATGTATAACTTACATATGGTGAACTGATTTTCAACAAAGGTGCCCAGGGGAAGGAATAACTTTCCAATCAGTAGTAGCAGAACAACTGGATATTCATATGAAAAAATAAATGAACCACAATCGTATTCACACGATACACAAAAATTCTTTCTTGGTGGTTCATAGGCCTAAACATAAATCCTAAAAGTATAAAACTTCCAGAAGAAAACATAGATGCAACTTTAAGGTAGGCCAAGATTTCTTAGATAGGGCATAAAAAAAAAACATGAACCATAAAACATTTGGTAAATTGGATTTCATCAAAATTAAAAACTTCTTCCTTTTTAAAGAATACTGTTAAGAAAATGAAACGGAAGCCCATGGCTGGAAGAAAATATTCTCAGTATGTATTTCCAATAGAGAACATGTATCTAGAACATATAACAAACTTCATGATAGGAAGGATAAAAAGCCAATAGCATAACAGGCAAAAGATTTGAACATTTACTTCACAAACGAACATATATCAATGGCTAATAAGAACATGAAGAGATATTCAACATTGTCATCAAAGTTCAAATTAAACCACATGAAATCAATACAGCCACTAGTATGGCTTGTACTGAAAATATCTAACAACTCCACGTGTTGCTAAGATATAGGACAATTGGAACTCTCATCCGTTGCTGGTGAGAATATAAACTAGTACAACCATTTTTGGAAAAGATTTTATAGTTTCTTACAAACTTAAACATACACTTACCATAGAACTCAAAACTTTACACATAGGTATTTACCCCAGAAAAATGAAAACATGTTTTTATTTTATTTTTTTTTCCTTTTCCCAGCTTCTTCTGGTTATTGGAAGAAAACATGTTTTTAAAAAAACTTTCATATGAACGATTGTAGCAGTTTTACTAAGAACAGCCCAAACTGGAAGTAGTTCAAATGTCCATCAATAGGTGGCTGGATAAACAAGCTGGGAGTACACCCATACAATGAGAGAACAGGGTGAGGCATAGATGAAATATGAATGGCAGAATGTTGATAGCTGTTAAAGCTCATTAATAGGTAAGTGGGGTTTCATTATGCTACAGATGGGTCCCCAATTCAACAACAGTTTGACTTAATGATTTTTCAACTTTACCATGTAATGAGCATTCAGTAGGAAATACTGCCTTTTTGTCTTTTCTTGGGTTAGTGAGCTGCAGTATGATACACACTGCCCATGCTGGGCAGGGGCAGTGAGCTAGTCAGCTATGAGGGTAAACAACCAGTACTCTAAAGTGTAATCTACTGCCAGATGATTTTGCCCAACTGGAGGCTAACGTAAGTGTTCTAAGCACATTTAAGGTACGCTAGGTAAGCTATGATGTTTGGTAGGTTAG
>CAUYRT010017597.1:0-149004 GCA_963574885.1 Lepilemur ruficaudatus | reverse complement strand
TTGGATTCAGTCGAGGGGCCGCACTTAGGGATCTGCAGGGACACTGAATACCTCTCTTTCCCAGTAAGAGAGTTAGGAACTCTCCTAACCCCTTCTGAGGCATAAGAGAAGGGTTCTTCTCTTGTTCTGTACAGTTGCACTGCTTATTTGATCCTGTCCATCCCTTCATATCTACTCTGGAACTTTCTCCATCGAGAGAGAGAAGTCCCTTTTCTTTCTCATGTTTCCAACCTTTTCACTGTAGCCCAAAAGTATGTTTAAGCCTTTCACTTAAAAGCCTGTCTACCTCTCAACCAGTCTAGAAATAAATCACACTACTTAGCGCTACTTCACTTTTGAGTTTGCTTCAGTTGGACTTGGACTGTTCCACCATTTCACTGAAACCGCCAGCAGAGGTTACCAGTGACCTCCTAGTGGCCCTTTCCAGTGACCAGTTACTCATTGTAGTCTACTTGTGCTTTCTCAGTCATTTCAAGTTACTGACTCTTCCCTTCTTCCTGAGAATTTGTCTTTGACTTTTGTAATACCAGCTTCTGATTCTTGTATACTTTTTAAACCATTTTGTCTCAATTTTTAGTGATTTAGTGATGTGTTTTTCTCTTTCTTAGTCTATTCATTTCATCATTATTGTTTTTCTGTCCCACAAAAAAACTGTGAAAATTGTCCTCTCTGTTCTTTTCTGTGACTGCCTTATTTGTAGGTTCTCATTTCTTCTCTGAATTATCATACTTGTTATCTATCTATCTTTTTTTTTTTTAGACAGAGTCTCACTCTGTTGCCCAGGCATCAGCCTAGCTCATAGCAACCCCAAACTCCTGGGCTCAAGCAATCCTCTTGCCTCAGCCTCCTGAGTAGCTGGGACTACAGGCATGTGCTACTTACTGTACCTTGGTGTAAACAATTTTTGAGACCTAGGTTAAATTGCATTCTCCTAGAGAGGATTTGTGTTTGCTTCTGCTAAGTCTCTATAGGTGCTACCAACCTCAGACACTTTTGAACTAAATTTTCAATTTGGGGTTTTTCAGGCCAGACAGATCATAAAATTAAGACCCCTCGTGGGAGAGGTGTGAAGGATAAACTTCACTATAGGGTACAGTGAACGCTATACTGGTGACAGGCACGCTAAAAGTCCTGACTTCAGCATTATACAGTTCACCCATATAACAAAAACACTTGTACCCCCTTAATATTTTGGAATAAAAATAAATAAATTTAGGCCCCAGCCTGTTTGAATATAGGCCTATGGTTAGAGATTTTCAGGGGAGAGTTTCTGATTTCTTTTTCTTCCACTCAGCAAACAGTGAGATGGGTATGATTCCCTTTAATCATTCTCTCCCTCTGCAGAGGAGAGATTTATTTTTCTATTTGGCACACTGATGGAGTTCCCCTTCTAGCATTCTGGCTTTGTCTTCAGTCCCCTGCACCTGTTGTCCACTGAAGCTTGGGCTTTATGCAAATGCCAACTACTGCATACTTGCTTATCCCTCTGGATTCTTGCTCTCTCATCATTTCTGGCCTCAGGAATTTCCTCACTTCCCGGCCAGCTCAGCAGTAAAAATAAAAGAGTCTTTAAAAAAATATTTGATCCAGCCATTTTAGGGTGCTATCCTGGGAGAGTTTCTCTGAACATCAAATCTGCCATGTGTTGCTTAGAGTTGGATTTTAAGCATGAAGTGGATTGTGCTTATTATACAGTTGTTTTACAAATTTTACTAGGAGTTCCTTTTCTAAGGAATTGGATTATTAGATCTGTTCAATGACATAGCCTTCAACATAATAGATACAGTTTCTAATGTATTCCTCTTTCAGAAGCACAGAAGAACATTGTAGTTTTCCATCACACTTTTTAATATTTAAGAATATTATAATTAATAGTGAAATAATATTTAGGACTTAATGGTCATTTTTAGAACTCTCCTAACCTCTTCTGAGGCATAAATTCACAGTTTATTTTATTCATAGATTAGGGGTTTTCCTAGAAATGTTTTCAGGGTTAAGATAATTCCGTGTCCTTTTTAACCTTTAGAGACATAATTCTCTTTCAGCAACTCTTAACATGAAAATGAAATGTTATATCTTTTTTACCAGCCGTCTAATCTGCCATGTTGTAATCTCTAATTTGTCCTGTTTTTCTCTTTTAACTTTTTTTAAAACTTTGCACTTAATAAGTTATAGTGCTTTTTTTTTTTCTGCTATAAGTTCACAGCACTTTACTGCTGAGGGGAAATTGATCTCATCCTGAAGCAAACTGGAAAATTCAAAATACAGGAAAATTTAGAGTTTAAAATTAGTCCTATGGGCCTAGAAACTGAACGTTTGAATAAATGAGTTAATCAAGGATATTATGTTATATGCTTCCCCCCAGTTGGCGAGTGGTATGTGTATATGTGTGTGTGTGGACTAGTAGATAAGATAATTAGTTACAAGTATTGTATTTTTTTAGGTGTACTTAGTGCAGCAGATACTTCTAGTATTACTGGGTAATAGACTGCTTCCAATTTATATAATACATTTGTGAAAACCAAATTACCTGTTATTCTGTCCCTATTTTCTTAGGGTAATACTGAACAACCTGTCCAAACTAGCAAGATTGGACTTGGAAGGAGAGAGTATCAGAGTTTACAACATCGCCATCATTCTCAGCGTTCTAAGTGCCGTCCACCTAAGGGCATGTATTTAACCCAGGAAGATGTGGTAGCTGTTTCCTGTAGTCCCAATGCAGCCAACACCATCCTGAGGCAACTGGATATGGAGTTGATCTCTCTAAAACGTCAGGTATTTTATAAAAATAATATTTTTAATGATCTGTCCATTTTGCTTATCTGGTTTTCCCTCGGTTGAACTCAGTTGTTTGCAGATTTTCTCAGCCACCCATTTATGTAAGTTTCACTTTTTAAAGTTTATCTTGTGTCTAACTTATCGGATATCTCTCCCTGTTCTAGATTTGAATCCCAGCATTGCCACCTGTTAACTCTGTGATCTTGGGCAAATTCTATAACCTCTCTAAACTTCAATTTTCCATCTATGAACTTAGGGACAGTAGTCATACTTCTCTTGCAGGTTATTGGGAATTATTTGCAATGATACATGTGGATTGTTAAGCAGTGTTTGGCTCATTTTGAATGCTTAGTTAATAATGGCTGTTGTCTTCATCCTCATCATCAGTAGTAGTAGCAGTAGTATTGTAAGGGTGTCATCATCATAATGAGGTGGTTAAGAGTCAGTGGACCTATAAACAACCTTGGCTATACCATCTCCTTCCTGTGTAACCGTAGAGGGGAGCTCTTTAACTTCTCTCAGCCTCAGTTTCCTTATCTGGAAATGGGGATGATAATATGGTGGCTGGGAGGAATTAAACAAGATAATACATGGTAAATGCTTAAAACAGTGCCTGGCACATAGTAAGTACTCCATTCATGGTTATTATTAGGTCTCTGGCCTTTCTTAGTCATCTTTTCCTGTTTTTTGTTTGTTGGTCTGTGTTGTTTTTTCATATTCCTTAAATCTAGGTACTCTTCTAAATCTGTATTTTCTTGGTCAATGTTCACCAACCCTATACTATAAGCCATTAAAGTCTGAATCTATTTCTCAAGCTGTAACTTTTCCAAAGCTCCATAGCCATAGTTCCAACTGCCTACTAGATCTTCCCCCCCAAATTTTTTTCCTGTCTGTTGAAATGTTGCAATCATGTTTGATTCCTCCCTTGCCATACACACGTACACCCAAGTGGTAACCAAGTTACGTGAGTTCTATTTCTGAAATTTCCTTTAAACCAATCCCCTCACTTTTATCCCATCACTACCACCCTTGTTCAGGCCCTTATTACCTCTTGCCTGAAAATAACTATCCTGTTCATTATTTCTGTCCACTTCTCTTTAGCTGTAGGTTAAACATCGTTGCCAATGTTATCTTTTAGAAATAATTGCTCTGATGAAAGTCACACATCTGAAAGTTCTTCGTTAGTTTCTACTTGCCTTTAGCAGGTTACAGTCAAGGTAGACAAGGATTTATAAGACAGTCATATTAAGAAATTTGTAATTCATTCTGAGTTAGGAAACCACTGAAGGACTTTAAGGAAAGGTGTACCGTGGTCATATTTACATTTTGCAGCTATTAGGTTGGTGCAAAAGTAATTGCAGTTTTGGACCATGAATTTTAAATCATTATAACTAGGCTCAGATACATCTTTAAAGATCAAAGTAGGAACCATTACAATTTTTGCCAACGAGAAATAAGTTTGTTTATTCCTATAGCATAAAAATCCATGCTTTAGGATTCTGTGAACTCTTAGTAAGCATCATCTGTATCCTGCTGGTTGTGGAAGCGTTTTCCCTACAAAAAGTTGTCGAGATGCTTGGCAGGAGGTCAGGTAAATATGGTGAATGAGGCAAAACTTCATAGCCCAATTTGTTCAACTTTCGAAGCGTTGGTTGTGTGACATGCGGTCGGGCATTGTCATGGAGAAGAATTGGACCCTTTCTGTTGACTAGTGCTGGCAGTTGGCATGGCAGTTTTCGATGTATCTCATCAGTTTGCTTAGCATACTTCTCAGATGTAATGGTTTTGCCAGGATTCACAAAGTTGTAGTGGATTGGACCGGCAGCAGACCACCAAACAGTGACCATGACCTTTTTATGGTCAATTTTGGTTTTGGGAAGTGCTTTGGAGCTGCTGCTTGGTCCAGCCACTGAGCTGGTTGTCATATAAAATCCACTTTTCATAGCATGTTGCAATCTAGTGGAGAAATGGTTTGTTGTTGCACACAAGAAGAGAAGATGACACTTCAAACCAATGATTTTTTTGATTTTTAGTCATCTCATGAGGCACCCACTTATCAAACTTTTTCACGTTTCCAATTTGCTTTAAATGCTGAACAGCCATAGAATGGTTGATGTTGAGTTCTTCAGCAACTTCTCATGTAGCTGTAGGAGGATCGCCTTAGATGATTACTCTCAGTTGGTCATTGTCAGCTTCCGATCGCTGGCCATTATGTGCTGCTCATCTTCAAGGTTCTCATCTCCTTTGCAAAACTTCTTGAACCACCACTGCACTGTACGTTCATTAGCAGTTAGTTCCTGGGCCAAATGCACTGTTGATGTTGCAAGTTGTCTCTGCTGCTTTACGACCAGTTTTGAACTCAAACAAGAAAACTGCTTGGGCCAGGTGCGGTGGTTCATGCCTGTAATCCTAGCATCTGGGAGGCCGAGGTGGGAGGATCGCTCAAGGTCAGGAGTTTGAAACCAGCCTGAGCAAGAGTGAGACCCCATCTCTACTAAAAATAGAAAGAAATTAGCCAACTAAAAAATATATATATATAGAAAAAATTAGCCGGGCATGGTGGCGCATGCCTGTAGTCCCAACTACTCAGGAGGCTGAGGCAGAAGGATTGCTTAAGCCCAGGAGTTTGAGGTTGCTGTGAACTAGGCTGATGCCACAGCACTCTAGCCCGGGCAACAGAGTGAGACTCTGTCTCAAAAAAAAAAAACTGCTGAAATTTGCTTTTTGTGTAACATCATTTCCGTAGTCTAAAATAAATATAAACAGCAGGTAATAAGTCATTAGCAAAAAAATATAAAGCGAAAAATGCACATTAAAATGATGTATAACATAACCACATTTAAGAATGTATTCCAATATCAAACAGCGAATGTCAACAATGCTAAAACCGCAATTACTTTTGCACCAATCTATATATCTCTTTGCATTTTCTTTTCTTCTTTTTTGTAGTTGCTTTAGGGATTACAATATGCATCCTTAGCTTATCACTGTGTACTTAGAGTTAATATTATAATAGTCCCCCTTCATCTGTGGTTTTGCTTTCCATGGTTTCAGTTACCTACAGTACAGTACAATAAGATATTTTGGGAGAGAGACCACATTCATATAACTTTTGTTGTAGCATATTGTTATTCTATATTATTAGTTATCATTGTTACTCTCTTATCATGCCTAATTTATAAATTAAACTTTATCATTGATATGTAAGAAAAAACATGGTACCGGTTGAGCATTTCTAGTCCAAAAATCTGAAATGCTCCAAAATACGAAACTTTCTGAGCGCCCAGGTGACACTCAAAGGAAATGGTCATGGAAGCATTTTGGATTTTCGATTAGAGATGCTCAGTTGGTATGTATTGTGCAGATATTTCAAAATCCCCCCAAATCTGAAACACTTTTGGTCCCAAGCATTTTCGATAAGAGACGTGTGTATTATGGTTTAGTACTATCAAAGGTTTCAGGCATCTGCTAGGGTCTTGGAACATATCCTCTATAGATAAGGGGGCTGGGAGGAATATACCACTTTTTTTTTTTTTTGAGACCAAGTCTGACTGTGTTGCCTGGGCTAGAGTGCTGTGGCGTCAGCCTAGCTCACAGCAACCTCAAACTCCTGGGCTCAAGCAGTCCTCCTGCCTCAGCCTCCCAGGTAGCTGAGACTACAGGCATGCGCCACCATGCTCGGCTAATTTTTTCTATATATTTTTAGTTGGCCAATTAATTTCTTTCGATTTTTAGTAGAGATGGGGTCTTGCTCTTGCTCAGGCTGGTTTTGAACTCCTGACCTTGAGTGATCCTCCGCCTCGGACTCCCAGAGTGCTAGGATACAGGCGTGAGCCACTGTGCCCGACCTATATACCATTTCTTATAAAATGTAAGAACCTTGCAACCTTGTAAGTGCGGGACCAAAATACTGTATCTTAAACATGTTCAGATTTCTCTGTCCCTTGGCCCTGGTTATTCACCCAAACTGCTTTTCTATTTCTCTTTTCTTCCCTAACAAACTTTCTTAATAAACATAAACCACATTAGCTTCCTCTGCTTTCTTACCACCACTTATTCTCTGACCCTCTCCAATCTAGTTTGTGCCCTATGCCATTCCTATTCTACCACTGAAAGCTATCTTAAGATCGTTCATGAATAAGTTGTAAGGTCTAATGCCGCCTCCTTGGTTCTTATCTCCCTTGACTACTGAATAATGTTTGACACTGTCACCATTCCTTTTTGGAATTCCTCTCCCTTGACTTTTGTGACACTGGACTCTTTATACTCAAGACAGTATATATAGTATATATTTGATTGAATGCTTAACCTTTAGTCACAAACCATGAATGCAAAACTTTGGTGTTCCAAACCACAGCACTCTTTAGAAAACTTCTAAAATAGTTTGCCTGTAATACTTTAAAAGTACTCAGAGAATGAAGGAGTAAAATTTACTCAGTCACCTATATTCATACTTCATCCTCAACATTACTATAACACTTCTAGATGACTGTTTTTATTGATTTTTTAAAAGGAACTTTATTTTAAGCCTTAACTTCCTACCTTGGTTATTCATTTCATGTGTGACATAGTCAAGGTTTGCACTCATGGATTGACAAATTGTGCTACCTGTTGCTACTTTTATGTCTCAGACACATCTCATATACAGTGTCCAAACTGAATTCTTTCACACCCAACCTAGTTATCTGTTCCTCTTTTGGCATTCTCTGTCCCAGTGAGTAGTGCCGTATATACTCAGTTACTCAAGCCAGTGACCAGTTATTCTTGATTCTCCCTAATTCTCTACAATCAAATGTTTACAAAGAGGTCTTAATTTTGTTTCCAGGTTATTTTTTTTAACCCATCTCTGTGTACTGCCACCATCGTTCCTTTATTCCTACAGTCTTAATTTTTTTAAGTTAATATTTCTCATTGGATTGCTGAATTAATTCCCATCCTCTTCAATCTGTTCTCTACATTACTACCAGAAGTATCTTTCTGAGGGGCAAATATGGTCATGTTCTTCCTTTGCTTAAGAATCCTTTAGATTTTCTTCAATCTTTAGGCAAAATTCAAATTCTTTGGTCTGGCCCCAGGCTAACTTTGCCTTAGGACTTTTCTGTCTTCCTAAATGCTATTGTGCCTGGAATACATTCTATCTTCTGAACTTTGTCTGCCAGTTTAATTCTTGTTAATCCTTTACAACTCAGTTTAGGTGTCATCTCCTCTATAACACTTTCCCTAATCTTCCCCATCACCTGTCCACCAACACACATACAAGCATACTTCTTCTCTTATTCTCTCTTTTCTCTCCAAGTCTGTGGTAAGTGTTTTAGCGTTTTCATGCTTGTGTATGTATTTATCGCTTCTATATGTATTTATCTCTCCACTAGTCTGTGAAATCCTTGAAAAGTAAGACTACATTTTATCTCTCTCTGTTTGTCTAACATGTCCAACTAACTGCCCTTGAACTATCCTAGATGTATGCATTTTAGCTGTGTTTTTAAGATTTCTGGTGAAAATAATTCAGAAATCACTTTATAGATAATTGGTTGTCCATACTAGGGAAAAAAAAACCCGGGAGGAAAGAGTAAACAAACAATCCTAGCCCTTAATATTCTAAGTGTAGACTAACAGTATTGCTAATAGAATGGTAGTTAAAAACTTGGTGTGGTTTGAATTCAGGTTGTACCTCCTACATTTGTGACCTAAGAAAGTTTTCTTTTCTGTGCCTTACATTCAGCATCTGTAAAATGGTTGTAATAGAAGTAGAGTCAGTTCTGCTGTAAGTTTTTTGAAAACATGAATTTGTTCTAATATAATTAATATACAAGGAAACAGTTTTCTTTGTTTATGTATGATTTTTGTCAGCAAAAAACTGTGTCCAGCTGAACTGAGTGCACGCGCACACACACCCCTCAAACATGTACCAGCTACCCCAATTTGTTGTGTGTTATGAACCACACATATCTAGTGTTAAAACTTCTCTGATTTCAAATAACACGCCTTCTGCCCCTTAACAATAACTCACAAGCTGCAGCCATTTCAACACCCACTTCCACAAGAAACCTTTGGGTTTTTTTCAAGGTAAAGTACCATCTTTATTGTAGCATTTGTGGATTTCTTAACCATTTAGAATGTGTAGAACTGTGCTCCCATTTTTGTTGGCTTCCTGTTTTCTTATGTGTCATCGATGAAGTTTTTGAGTGTTGTGTTCCAACCTCTTTTTCCCTGTTAGCCCTTTGGTTTTTATTGTGGGTTTTGTATAGTACGGTAACTTTTAAGAATGCATTTGTCATGTTATAGCAAAATTGATTGTACTTCACAGGGTGGTTGTGAGAATTAATTGATTTAGCACAAATAAAGCACCGAAAACGATGTTTTGTACATAATAAACACCTAATAAATATTAGCTTCCATTATTATTATTAGAATAATTGTTATTTGGTCAAAACATTATGGTAATAAGAAACATTCATGCAGTTTAGTCCCTATCTATGCCAGTTGTCTTTGGTTATAAGAGCCATTGTTAAAAGATATTCAAAGACTGATTTAGGATATTCAAAGATATTCAAAGTCTGTTAGATGTGTATATTAATGTGTTAATTAGTTGAATGAGTGGTGTATCACACCCTAAGTGTAGTATGTATGTCTATTGTCCTCAAATAAAATTTAAACAAATTTTGGAACATACCATTTTCATTGATTGAGTACTCGAAAATTTACATAAGTACATGCTCTGATTCACATTTTGGGTAATTTTGTTGAAGGTTCAGAATGCTAAGCAAGTAAACAGTGCACTTAAACAGAAAATGGAAGGTGGAATTGAAGAATTCAAACCTCCTGAGGTATGTTATTAAAAAAATATATGCAATTAAGTATAGTGAAACTTTGTTCTTTGAGGTATTAGTCAGTGTTCAAGTACTATTTTGGACATATATGTGTTGTTAGTACTTTGAAGGTTTCATAATAAGGATAATTTGTTATGTCTCTGTTTTTTTTCATTTAGATAGTTTAGTTTTTGAGGCTTGGCTAATCATTTTGTATTTAAGGTAAATTATTTCTTTCCTGACCATAACAATTCATGTCAGGCAAAGTAATGAGGGAAAATAGTTACAGGAGTAGGCACAATGGATATGACACCAGAAGCTCTTTGATGAGCATGCCAGTGCATTTCTGGGTCTACAGCAAGGTTTGCTCAAAGCCCTTCCCTGCCTCTGTGTGAACTGGTAACACAGCAAGAAAAACATCACAAGAAAAGGAATTTAACAAATTTTTATTTTAATATATTTGTCTTTTGGCTCAGATTTCCAATTAGGATTTTATTATGTAGACTTACATTCTTGTACTTACATCTCTGAAAAAAAAAGTCTAAAAACAAGGTATAGATTGTTCATTTTCTCAAGTCTTATTTGTATTTCAGCTGAAATGTAAATATGTTTTTGATATTTATGGGAATTATACAAGTATTTTAATGTCTTTAAGATCCATCAAGTGTTTTTATAGAAGCTTCTACTATGAAATCTTTTTTCTACCTCTTTTTCTAAAACTCCTATGTTATGCTTCATATCCTGAATTTGCCTTTCTATATATGTGATAATCAAATAATCTTCTTTGGTCTTAATGGGACCTTCTCCCTATCCCGCCCATCCCCAAATCATAGGCTGACTGAAATATCTACAAATGAAGTATGTGTGAGGGGCTGGGAGGAGGCAGAGAGTACTACTTCAGAAATAAAATGAACCACATGCCCTCTTAATCATTACAATCTTTCAGAAAGGAAGACTTGTTATGAGGAAGGTTATTTTTGTTTGTCTTTTGGAATAATCTTTTTCAAGAAGGTTAGGTTAGGTTATGGAAAAGAATGAAAAATATATAGACTGGTATCTCATGCCAAACCCACAGATAAACTGACAAACATTCTAGTAACATTTATTTAAGGACATTGTAATACAAAAAAAAATTTTACCTTTTTTTGTTATTGCAACAAATAATTATTTTAAATTCTGTATTAAAATATTTTAATTTTGTATTTATGTATTAAAATACATAAAAGCAAAAATCTTAAATGCCTATAATTTCATAATCTAAGTTAAAAACATACAGCAGATATTAAAACATGTGACTAGGAGGAAGAACTTTATACTAACAAGTTTCAAAATTAAAATATAGAAATTCCTAGGGAAATGTCTTCCCAAAATTGTCTGAAAAAGAAAGAAAAGCTGAATCATATATAATGATTAAATAAAATGAAGGAATAATTTAACATTTTTCTTTCATAAGAAAACACCAGGCCGAGACATTTTTACAAAAAAGGTCTGTCAAGTTTTCAAGGAAAGGATAATTGTAATCTCGTATTTTTTTTTTTTTTTTTTTGAGACAGATTCTCACTCTCTTGCCCGGGCTCGAGTGAGTGCCGTGGCGTCAGCCTAGCTCACAGCAACCTCAGACTCCTGGGCTCAAGCGATCCTTCTGCCTCATATGCTGCGACTACAGGCATATGCCACCATGCCTGGCTAATTTTTTTTTTTTAATATATTTTTAGTTGGCCAATTAATTTGTTTCTGTTTTTAGTAGAGACAGGGTCTTGCTCTTGCTCAGGCTGGTTTCGAACTCCTGACCTTGAGCAATCCGCCCGCCTTGGCCTCCCAAAGTGCTAGGATTACAGGCGTGAGCCACTGTGCCTGACCGTAATCTCATATTTTTCATGAGATTACAGGATAGTTTCACTCACTAGCATTATGTAAAGAAAAATGTGAAAGTGCAGTAGTGTTTTATAACTTTCCTCTATGCTACCTCATTTGATCTTTACATGAATTCGTACAAGTACTTAAAGCAGATGATACTATTTTATATGAGGAAACTGGGACTCAAAGGGATTAACTGACTTGTTCATGATCATAGAAGTAGTAATGAAATTCTAGCTATATCTTAGAGTCCTGATTGGAGTCCTAGATTAGTATATATCATGCTGCCGCTTACTTTTTGGATGTTTTCATATAATAGCAAAATTGTATATTAGATTCTCAACATTTTAATACAGTTATTGGGTTAGAAGTTATTAAACATTTATTATATCTTTGGGTTTATTATAAAAATAATGATAAAAATAAAATAGCCAAAATCTTAGCATTCTACCTTCTATACATGGAAATTTGAGTTTTACTTTGGGGATGATTTATTGAACTTACATGATTTGAAAAATATATATATGTTTTATCATCTAGAAAGTCCTCAGGATATATTTATATTTATCATATGATTCCTACTGCTTTTGAGAGAAGGGCAACTTGAATATATTTCAAAATATTAGATTAACAATCACTGTAAAGACCTTGAAAAATCATGTAAGACATCACCTTACCTTTAGGGGAGGTATACATAATCAAACAATGTTAATAACTTCTAGAATAATTAAAATAGGCCATTAAATGAAATAACTCCACTGGAAGTAAACGGTTACTAAAGTGCTTTACTTATTAATTACTCCACTGGAAGTAAACAGTTACTAAAGTGCTTTACTTATTAATTTGGTTGTATTTTTTATTTTCATTGAGGGAAAAATTTGATGGAGAAGGTCAGTTCACCACGTGTATTTATTGATTGCGTATTTCATGTAAGGCACCATGTTAGGCACCGTAGGCAGGGTATATGGGAAGAGGGAGACACCTAAGGATGAGGACAAGCTCAGGTGATTTTTTTTCCACCTGCTTTAAAAACAACTTTGCACCTAGATGTTATAAGACAAACTGATAAAAGTTATTTGGTAGATTTATAAGCAAAGCGTATAGGAAAACAGACATTGTTCATTCTGACTAGGATAATCAGGGAAAACTTCCTAGAGGGGAGATGTTTCAGGTGAGGTTTGAAGGATAAGTGGGATTTTTTGCACATTCAAAAAGGGCAGAGGAGGTTGTTTCAGGCAGAGGAAATAATATGAGCAATGGTTTGGTATTGAACAGTACATTCAAAACATAAATGGGGGGGGGAATTAAAAGCACTTTTAAAAACCAATCAACAGGTATTCCCTGAACAGTTATTATGTGCTCATTATTATGCTGATTGCTAGTGAGAATTCAGTGGAGGTGTGAAACAATCTTTACTCAAATTTATTGTCTGCTTAGCAAGGCCAACAGAGAAGGAATGAACACAGTATATAAGAGATGTTGACAGGGTTGAGCAGGGGCTTCTTTGTGATAGAGATCAGTGGTCAAGGACTAGAACATAAAAGTTCTTGTGAAAGCTAGAAACAGAAGTTTCCCTTTTAAATTAAGTCATATGGAAAGACCCTATAGTTTCTTCAATATAAGAAGGATGTAATGAAAAATTTTAATTTTAGGAAAATTATCCTGGCAGTATTATACAAGATAAATTATAACGGGGTAACTTTATAGCTGCCGAAATAGTAAGTGTGTGAGTGATAAATGGTAAAGGGGTATTAGTAGTAGGGTTGGGTATTAGTTGTAGAAATGGAAACAAGTGATAAATCCAAAAAACATTGCAAAATAGGAAATTAACGTATCTCCTTGAAAGTATGTGAGAGTGTGAGGGTATTGGTGGCATGTTTTGTTATGCTTTGATTTGTTTTGGATGGAGTAAGTAAGTAGGGACAAGGAGAACAATGAATCCAGGAGGGAAGAATTATAACTGAAAAAGAAGTGCTTTTTGAAGGTAGAAATTTCCCATCTATGGATGTTTTCATGCAAAGCAGGGTGACATCCTTTCATTATGGATGTTGGAATGGAATTTTCAGCATTGAGTAGAAAATTTAACTCAGTGACCTTTTCCAACACCTCCAACCAGAGATAGTATGAATCTACCACTAATAAAAATGACAGAGCCGTAAAGACAAATTAATTTAGGAGGGAAAGGATCCAGTAAAAATGCTGAATTCATTAAGGATGGCATAGATTAGTTGTTCTAAAAGACTCTTTGGGAACTTCCATATTATTATGATTATATTGTATTTTATATTATAATATTTTTAAAACAACAGCATTTCAGACTGGGGTTTCTGTAGAAAAATATACTCTGTGATACCATGTAGCTAGCTGCAGCTACCACACAATTTTAGGTTCCTAGATATATTCTAGTTGTCCTTTTTTTAAATTAAATAAATCTCTAACAAGTTTTCTTGTGTTTAAAAGATAATATAAAAGTCAGTAACTTACAAGAATCCTGTATATTTTGTTATTTGTAGACCATTTTGTTTCTCACAGACCATTTAATCCTGTACAGTTTCAACTGTCCCTTCTGCATTTTTCCACTGAAGCTGCTTCTTAAAGGTTAACATTGGCATGGATGATTACATTCCACAGCTTTGAACTTCTGATTCCCCTTAGCTTTATCTGAGTCCTTGAAATAGATAACTACCCCTCTTTCTCTTCTTCCTTAAACTTTTGAGAGGTTATATTCTCTTTTGCAACTATTATGTTCTATTCTCAGCTATAGTGTTGCTTTCTCTAAATAAATATAGGCATTCTCTTAAGTTTTTATCCTCAGAATTCATTTCTCTCTCTTCTTTCTTAGAGATACACAATCTTATTTCATGGTATTAAAGTTGTATCATATGTACATTTAAATTACACAAATTCATCCATAGACATTCAGCAAAATAGAATGTTTAATAACGGCAAATGCAGTAGTGCTGGCAATTCTGCCTGAACTCCTTTTATTGAGTATATGCCCCGGAGTGAGCAGTCATGATCTGAGAACTGGGAATCCACTATTTTTAAGCAGTCTTAGCTACCACATACCTTCTGTGTGAGTATCTCTTTAAACTGAGGGAGATTCTAGTAAATCAGTAAACAAACACATACTACCCTAAATTCTAACCAAGAGCTTCATCTGGGGTTTAACTGAAAAGTGTTCCATTTCAGTGCTGGAGGAATACCTGGCTGTGTGGATATATTGAGACACTGCGTGCCTGTCTGTGGCTACCTTTGTAAAGACATTTCAAGATTAAATTTGAAAAAAAACCAACTTAAAAAAAATTCATAGACTGATTTTATAACCTTGTAATGAGTAAGATATGACTCTGTTGTATTCCCTTATAAACATTTCCCAAACTCTTCAAAAATGTGTTTGAATGAGTGTATTTTAGCCTCAAGTGGAACCTGAGTTCCACCTACCTAATGTCCTACCTAATACCTCATTCTCAGTGTATCCCACGTTAAATTCATCTTAGCCTTGCCTTCCCACATCTCTCACATCAGCATTTCTTGACTTCTCACATTCTTAACAGCATCGATTTTCCAGGCTTAAAGTCTTATTCTGGTTATAATTATACCCCTCACCCCTCACTCCAAAAAACACAAGTATTACTTACTAAATTTAGTGTGAACTTACCAACCTTGATTTTTACTGCCCTTCCAAAAGTGGCTTTCTCATATTTTAGTTAAGCTAAATATTACCAATTTTCCAGGCTTATCACTTCTAGACACAAATCCAGTTTTTCCCTACACAGAGAATGCCTTTTCCTCAGTTTTGCCTTTAAGAAACTTCTATTCTCTAAAACCCATCTCAATCTCCAACCCTTCCAACTTTCCTTTTTCTTTTTCCCCACTTCAATCATTGTAACTTTTTCTCCCATGTTTGAATTTCCCAACATACTCTATACTTTTTAATTTTAGTTACTTGTATTCATCCAATCTTCTGATTTTCTTATAAGCTCTATGACGTTTAGATGAAAATAAATTTTCATAATGCATGTTATTTCATTTTTTTTGTTCTCTTATCATTAATGATAACTTTCCCTCAAGTTTCAGATTCAACAAACATGAATTAATCAACTTTTGTTTGTTCAGGCATTGTGCTAGATGCTTTTTTAGATATATTCTAAATATATCCTCATATTATATTTATTCCTTAGAGCAACTTGCAACATAGGTATTGTATGTACAAGAGATCTTCACTATCCAAATGCTTGTTAAGGAATACATGGAGAAGCAAACGTTGCCAAATGAGAACATACTCACAACAAGCTGATCATTTATAAAGTTGCACTCTACTCACCAATTCTCCCTAATTAACGTTAGCGGTTATCTATCCCCATCATCCTTCTCTGTCACTCTCTTGCTAGTACAGGGCAAATACAGCACAAACAAAAATGAAATTGTAAACTTTGCAAAAGATGAGAAACTTCATGAGATATGACTTTAGTCACCCACAAAATCATTGACATAAGTATCCAGCAGAATTAACCATTGGAGAAAAAAAGGTGATGACTCTCAGGCAGGCACTTCAAAAAAGAATAATTTGAGTAACAAAGAATTAAGAGGCCCTTGAGAAAATTACCGAAGCCTTCAAAACAAAGATGACCCTATTTACAATCGTGGGAATTTCAAAGCCAGAGGATGTTGTACCATTGTATAGTCAGAAAAGATATACCAAAAAATAAAACATGTTAACTAAATTACTAACTTTTTTCCCTCCAGAATATTATGGGGGTACAACACTTTGGTTAAGAAATTGCCTTTGCACCACCTGAAAATAACTAACTCTTAAAAAAATTAATTTTCATGAGTGTTAGTTTTATATTTCGGATCACATTGCAATTAGCCCTTTATTTATTCATCATTTACTATGAAATATTTGGACCTGTTTTAAATAGGTTTCAGTACCAATTATCCTTGGGTACCAAGGACCTTCCTATCTACCTTTCACAGCCAAAGTAGCATCAGATCGCCTATGTTCCAACCAGTATTAGCTCTTGCTCCATTCTTGTTACTCTCCTTCTTGGGGAATATATGTTTAAATTTCTAGTTTTTACTGTATTTCCTTTTTCTTTTCACTTTTTAAGCTTTGGTTCACTTTTTTATTGCTGCTTCTGTATGTCCCTCATAATTTTTCCTCTTCTCCCTCCTTCTCTTTTCCTTTTTCCTGACTCTTCTGCATCATCACTAGGATCCTAACCTTGAGTCCTGTCCACTGTGTGCTATACATGGCCTGCTCTGCTGTCTGGTTTTAATCTCCTTGTCTGGAATACAGTAGTTTCTGTGTTAGCTTTTTCTTTCCTTTATTCTAAGTCCTTTTTTACTTTTTCCTTGCTCCTCTCGTAAAATTGTTTGTAACTTTGAATTTTTGTTTTATTCTTTCTTCTGAATATTTATACCTCTTCACTTAAATGGTGGGAAAGTTGGTATTATCTAGAACTTCTGTATACTGTAGAAACTCTTAATTTGCTAAGACCTTGGGTGAGGTAAGACCTAAACACTCCTTCTCAAAGGAAGCCTTCTTTCTGTTTTGCCCAGTATGTCCAGGTATTACACCATACCACGTAATCTTGGCAGTCCCTTCTGCAAACCTCTGCAAGTGGGTATATGTATTCTGTTACTCCATCTACTGTCAAATTCCTTGATTTACTACTCAGTGGCTATCCACTAATGGAATCTGGTTAGGTGTTTGATATTGTAATATTTCCATAATAAAAATCCTAGATTTAAAGATTTTTTTAACAAAAATATTGGGAGGAATGTTATGACCTTTTAGAAGAAAAAAAATCTATTCATAATCAGAGGGTCACTTTTCTATTTCAGAAATTTAAATAAATATTTTAGGACTTAGGCTTGTTCTACAGTCCTGTGCTAATTTGTACCACTGTTTTAGGGGGAATAAGGATAGGTTTAATCTAAATATGAAGGGAAGACATTTTAGAGTCATAGATCCTCTCTAAAGAAAATAAAGTCTATTAAATGTTTAAAACAAGGCTAAAATTACTATCTGCAATGTGTAATATGAACATTGTAGTCAGAAAATGGGACACTAATAGATTTTCTCAAGTTTTAATATCTCTAATTAGAGCATAAATGTGAATGTTGTTCATTCTCCCAAATTGGTACATTTCCCTTTCATTATTTTTCTTTCTTGGGTAAAAGGTAACTCAGAATATATATTTTTAATCCTTCTAAAAATGGAATCTTCATAAATTAGAGTTTTAGTAACCTCATGTCTGTGATTTTGGTGAAAAGTTAAAAAAATGAGCACTTTGGAAAAATGTCTGTCTTCATATCCTCATTAGGAAACTTCTCTTTAATTTTGTAGTCAAATCAGAAAATTAATGCCCGTTGGACCACAGAGGAGCAGCTTCTAGCAGTGCAAGGTATATTAAAGATAAGCAGTTATTGTTGTTAATAATTATTTGTCATGAAAGGTCACTGCCATGGCTCTTCCCTTCCTTTAGAAATGGAACAAGAAAGGGCTCTTGTGTTCACCACAAAGTCCTGCTGACCAGGAATTCTGTGTTGTATTTGTGGATGTGACATACTGAGTCTATGTGCATTTTGCGTCCTGAACAGCACATAATGCATTCTCAGCACTAATAATTGATGGTGATGATAAGCGTGAACCAGTCATGTGGGCCCTCTCTGCCTCTGCTTCAGTATTCCTGCAGTTGAGTTCATTCTTACTATATCATTTGTTGATAACTCAATAGTTAAAAGCATAAATAAACTATGATATGTTTCTGGTTTCTCTAATTATTCTGTATTATTTCTCTATTTGATAAATGTCAGGTATTGAAAATATTAACTATATGCTTAAACTTTCAGTGTATCATACCAAGAGCTATACCACTAAATGCTTAGAAACCTGACTTTAAATATATATATTTTTAAAGAGACTTTAGAGACATATCAAAAAATATACATAGAGCATTTTAAATGCACTGTTTATTAGATTCTTTTGTTGAATTATATGGCAGAAGACTTTTTTGTATTTTGAATACCCATGGGCAAAGTGGAAGCATTTTAAACTTGGATTTTCTCATGTTTAAATTACTTTAAAAAGGACACATTTATTTTTATTCAGTGTTATGGATTTTTTTTCTCTTAAACTATCTGCAGGACTGATTGTGTAATTTAAAGTTTGGTCAACATTTTCTTTCTTGCTGAATGAGCCTTCTTTGTGTTACATACTAATAGCTTTTCATCTAGGTTAACTACTATGAGAGAGTGGGGCCCCAGTGAAATATGTAAACATACCTTTAAAAATATTTTCAAATATTCATTAGAGAACATGATTAATACAAAGATGCTGTGCTAGCATCATTCAAATATGGAAATAACGTAATTAAAGATTGACTGATAGATGATTCTGCAGTTTGGATTAGAAAGAGTAAGAACTAGCCAACCAGTATGATTTGAAGATGCCACAGGAGGGTGCCAGCAGGATGACATCAGCCTTTCCTTTGGCCTATACAGCATAACAGTCATTTCATAAAGAGTGATGCTATGAGCGAGACACAGGGTGCTGGATGTGCGTTGAGCACATCCATAATTGCAGTATTAAGTTTCTGAATGAGTCAGAACAAGGTTTAGTTCATAATGTTCAGTAATAGATATTTTAAAATTAGACTCTGATAATTTAAATTTTTGTGTAAAAAATTAGCATTTTCAATGGCTTTCATGTTCATTTAGAACTATGCATGGTTTATAGCTCCCTAGCGTAGTGATTTTCAATGGGCATTGCTTTTATTTAAGTAAAGCCTATATTGCCCTCCATCATAGTATTTAGCCTAGATTGACCTCTGGTTTCCAGTATTCATTTGCTTAAAGGTTAGTATATTAATTCTGTACTGTAATATAAGAAATTATCCAGGGAAAGGAGTTTCTGAAGAGACTCTCCTAGGAAAAATCTGGACTAATGTTCCTTTATACAGCACTCAGCATTTGATAGTGCTCTACAGCACTGCTTTAAATGCTAAGAGTCCATTGAATCTTATTGGTGGGTTGGGTAGTACGCAAAGCTGCATTCAAGGGAAGGGGAATGGTAAGATTTGTATCTTAGCTTACAAATATTAAAATTTAAAAATGGAGTCTTAATACATAGAACCAAACATTTCCCTCTGTACTGAGGTATATTCAGCATTCTATTATGCACATTTGAAAAGTAACCCCTTAAATAAATTACACTAATGGAGCAGTTTGTATGGAAGTATGAATGTTCTTAGGATTTTGAAGGTAATTTTCTTAGTGATGTGTTAATGGTGTTAATGTCTCTATTTTTATTTATTTTGACTCTCTGGAATTTTTGTTTTCATTTTGGGTATTGTTGTTACATAAAATAAAACAATATAAGACTATTTATGTCCAATATAGTTGTTTTAGAGAGAATTAAAAAGTGCCATTTTGTCTTGTTTGCCCACACATTTATATAATACTGAGAAGTGTGTCTCATAAACAGTATAATCATATAGTAATGTCACCTATACCTTAGCCTCAGTGCGAGGTATAGGTGCATAATTGCACCTATGCACCTAAGGTGCATAATTGCAGTGTCTATTTTAATATTCATAGTTTGCTATCAAGTACTTATCAGTCAGTTGTTTTTGTTTTTTCTTATTTTTTAAAATCTTTATTTGTGGTAAACCTATGTGTGTATTACCCTAATGACCATTTCAGTTTTACAAAGTAATAATAAATTGTTTTGATATTAATATGTTTTAATTTGTATAGCACTTGATATTCAAGACATTTTACACATATATTCTGATTTGATGCTCATTTGTTAATGTTTTATTTTATCTTGCTCATAATAGACTATTACAGTGACCTGGAGAAAGAAATACTGACTCTAGTGCCACTAATAAGATTTACAATTTTACTATTAAATACATATTTTTGTGTAACTCTTTCCAAACAAACATAAGACAATTTTCTTTCCTAGGACTTAAATATATTATTTCCTACCTTTCCTGTCCCATCTACTCATACTGTTGCTACCTGTTAACCATTTAAATAAATTTTCCTTTCTTTCTTCCTTAATTAGAAGAGGGAAAATCATGCTCAGATCAAATAGGTATCAGTTTATACTTTTATAATCTATCACCTTTTTATGTTAATTTTGGTTCTACCTATGTTATAATTTTAATAACATTCTTCAAGAGTTCTGGGGGGGGGTAGTATCAGTAATGCTGCTAATTTAATCCTCTTAAAATATTTGCTAAGAAAAAGGTACTTTTACAATTTCTATCATCTGTTCCAGCCTTAAAAATCTAAATTTTCTATTATAAAAAATTAGTTAATAGTGAGATCAATTATGGTCTTCACATATTTATGTTAATGGTAAAATATTATTCCTGTTTGTAGCTTGTGTCATATATAAATATTTTTTCTAACCTATAATGCTTTTAGAAATTACCCTAAAAGCAAACTTGATATTCATATGATAAATAATCCTTATTTAGCAAGAATTAAGAAAGGCATTAAGTTCTAGGTATATCTTTTTTTTTATGTAAAGTGAAATAGTTACTAGCTATTTTTGAAAAATAATACATTTAAATGATAGTACAAAACAGTCTTTAAAGTGTGCAGGGGGCAGAAGCATGGTATACAATATTTGCCATTTTAATTTTAGATCACTTCTTAAATTTGTTCATTTCCTAGTCATTAGTGCCAAAAAAAAAAAAAAAAATGCTTCCCAAGTAAATTTTTTATGCTATTTTAGGATGAACAGCAAAAAGTTTTCCAGTTTTTCAAGATAGCAATCTTAGTTTTTATTTTTTCATATTACCTGCCTTCTCATTTAAAACAGAAGATGACAACTGTGTTCACATGGGTTATGCTTATAGTAAAAGTTACCATATCTTCCTGTAGTTCATTCATTTCTTTTTAGGGGAAATAAAGTTATAAGTCTACAAATTGTCTTCTTTCTAATTTTATCTCATACTGAGAAAAAGAGCCAGAATGGTTCATAGAAGAGAAAAAAGTAGATTTGGCAGTTGATAAAAATATAAGGATGGTAACCCAGTACATGAATAATCAAAAGGAAATAGAAGAAAGAAATTCTACCTTTTCTATTGTAACAGTAGGAATGGAGGTTCAAAAGTGTAATTGTCAGCCATCTGATGCACTTACTTCAAATAATTAATGATTCAAAATTTCCAGCATTTTTGTAATGGACTTTAACTTACAACAAGGAAGATGGCAACATAAGACCCAGAAAGGATAGACTTTGGAAAGAGAATATGTGATTTTTTACTTTTAGCCCTCCCATACATATGCATCAGTCACTTTTCTACTGCTATTGATCTTTTTTACCTTTTTAAATACTGAATTCTTGAAGTGATTTATAGGAGGTGGAAAGAAATGCATGTTCCCAAATGGTTTGAGTTAAAATTTATGTTTTATTGATTGAAAAGAACAATATCTCTGGAGTTTCTGGGTGTTACTGTTTGTATTATTTTAAAAATTGATTTAAAAAAATTAATATTTCACAATTATATTAAGTTACACACTCACTTTAAGAAATTTTGCTATGAAAACAGGAAAAAAAATCCTCTAGAATTTCACAACACAAAAGCAGCTTGCTACTGTTAATGTTTTCCCTTTTGGTGGTTTTTTTTTTTTGTAGTCTTAAATTTTAAAATTAACTTTTTAAACATACCAAAAGCATGCTATTCTCTTCTAGCTAAAAAAAAAAAAAATCCATTTTCAGAGTTGAGGAATATCATATAGTAGCTGTCTTATTAGCCAAAACTCAAAAAATATGAGTGGACAAACTTCTAATTCAGAATTTGTAGTAATTCAGATAGTGGCTATGTTAAAGTCTTTCCTATTAATAAAAATATCTTCTTTAGAAAATTAAAAGTATAACCAGAAATGTAAAAAAAAATGTATATTTTTGTTGAGCAGTATAGATTACTGGTTGGAAAACGTGGGCTTTCATAAAAAGTAATGATAACAGAATATCCTAATGAGTTATACTTTTATGTTGGTTCCCAAACAAAACTGTAAAAGTATATATTAAAGATTATAAGGTATCATCTGCAAGTATGAGAAGCCAAGTTGTTTCTTTTTAACTCTCAAATGAAATTTAGAACTTTGACTAAAAACAATTTTTTCTTGGGAAATTTATTATTTGCCTCTTTGAGAGTTCTCAAAATGTTTATTCATTCCACTAACCTTTGAAAACTGACATCTTGCCCTAGAGTGAGACTTTAATTTAACAACAGTGGTTCAAATGTACCTAAGCCTTTTACATATTCAGGAAAAGGGGGATTGATTTAATAATTATATTTAACTCCCTTGCTGAGAAAGCAATCAGATTGCTTTGTTTGTTGTAAACTATGAGAAAATAATGGACTGCCCTTCCCCCAGGTACAGATTGAAACTAAGTTGTTCAAGTTAGTTGCTCCTCATTGCTACCTCTGCTAGTTGTCTTGGAAGCCTACCTTGGAATTCTTCTGAAGGAGCAGTCCCATTAAGTCAGTGTTTCACTAGAGTTTGTCTATGTGCTAGTCACAGTATAGAACTTAAGAATTCCATCTTCTAAACAAAACATGCTATTGAGCAGTGTCATTGGAAGTGTGAAGGTGATGAAGAAGTCAGCCATGTGTGCCTCTTGTGGTTTGGGGAAGAAAAATAGAATGAAGCCTTGAAAGGAAGAAAAATCATACTTCCAAAGTGCTTCCTATGTATTCAGCATTGTAGTAATGCTGGTGCTGATTTGTATTCCATAGGACAGTACATCCCAACTTTTTTCATGTACACAGAGAAAATTATGAAATTTGTCACAACACACTAGGGCAAGCAGATAAAGCTGCTCTTGTCGTAAGGAGACTGTCAAGGAGGTCCAGCTATTCTAGACCATGTCCAGCCTTCCTGCAGGCTGAAGGAATTAATATCTGGGTATACTTAATTCTTAGGACACTGATTGTAGTCCTTAGCCAAACTACAGACGTCTGCAGTGTGGTCTGAGCCTTAAAATTTTTAGACTGGCATGCATGAGTTAATAATAAACATACCTGGGCGACTTGGAAAAAGTCCTTGACATCAAAGTCTCTAGAGAAACTAAATTAGCTCTTACAGGAAGTAGTTTTCAGTTTTACAAAGCTGGTTAAGCTTTCACAGTTTTACAGTTGTGACAATATTGGTGACAAGGTAAAGCCCATTGAGCAAGAGAAAATTAAAATTACTCTCAGAAGGGGTTGAGTCAGAAGAAGAAGGCACAGTTATATAGTGGGATTAGACTTGGACAGCTTATGATTTTGGAATATATTTTGCAAAACGAATAGGTGTTATGAGGGTTATAATATCTGCATACTTGGAGTCAAAGTTAGTCTTAATGTAACTTCTTGCTAGGAATACAGTCTAATCCGAAACTTATTTAAGATTTTTATTTCTAAATTTATGTATTCAGCAGGTTTGGCCATTGCTAGAGTGTAAATTAAGTATGCCTTAAGAAAATTAGTACACTGATAGAACACTGTATCTGGTTTCTAATTAGTAGTTCATCAGTGCAGCAGTCTCAAATTTAGGATTTAGAAATGGCACAAAACTCAGCCTTTTAAAAGTTGCTATTTTCTAAAGTAAGTAGTAATTGAATGTGTAACCATAACTCCTACTATGAAATAACCTTGGGTTTTTATTGCCAAATAAATCCTCAGTGGAATCTAGTCACCATTAGAATTCATACTTAACTGTAGAGTTCAAACTGGAAATCAACTCATAGATTTAATGGGAATATAAATTCATTTATATTGATAAAACATTGTAAACAATATCATTATCACTTTATTGTTATGCATGTCTTTCCCTTTGAGAACAGAGCAAATGAGCATAGCTTACAAACCCAAAACTCTACATTAAAAATGGGATATAGTTACAGGATAATAATGTCAGACTTCCTGCCCAAAATGCTCTAAGATAAAGGAACTCCCCTTAGAGTCAAGCCCAGCTAGTTTAATGTAGCCAGAGATGCTTATTTCCAAATTCACAGTTTAAAATAAGAGTAGAATTTAAAAGCAGAATTGTGTCACATCATGATGGTGGTTCTTTAAAGTAATCGGGTATTTCATATTAATTGGTATCAGTAAGAATATATCTAGCATTTCTGCTGGGTATTAACATATCTATATATTATTCTCTCATCTGCGATTATGTACATTTTAAGTTTATTTAAGCCCCCATATTTTTGTCTCCTTTCTCATCTCTTCCATTAATGAGTTATTATTTATTGGTATTTTAAAAAGCAGTTATAAAATTGTAAAATCAAAATTTTTGGCAACTTCTATGTTTTGAGCTAAGTGCATCTCTTTCTGGAATGAGTCCATGAACTTCTTTTAAATTCCCTTAAGAGCAAATTATTACCATTTTAAATTCTGTAGCATAATTGGTAATCTCAACTTCATAAATCAGTTATTATCCTTCATTATGATGAAACTCCCTTAATGAAGAGTTAGGTTCTCAAATAACAATATACAACCCTTCTTAATTTTAAGGTTGTAATGATGAGCACAAGTGCTATTCAAGTAGTCACTACTATTACCTTATTCTTTAAGTACAATCCTTAATACATATTGTCTTTAAAACTATTAAATGAGTTAAAATCCAACTGACTCTGAAAAATATGTTCCCTTTTTTTAATCCATCAGCTTGTGATTTTTCTGCTTTTTTTATGTTTAAATTTTTATCTCATTTCTATTTGTTGGTACCCTGGTGGGACAGGCAAGCATCTGTGTTGAAGTTAGCATTAAGACCAAAATTATATTGCTTTTCTTAATGGGGGAACCCTGAGGCTATTCACTCAGTCCATTGAGGGGATAAGACAGATGGTTCATTCCCATCCAGTTTTGTTTACAAACGATGTTGCTCAAATTTAGGTGACTGGCTACTAGGGAAATAAATGAATGTGGAATTGAGGATGGAACAAAGAATTCAATGCTTTACAATAAATGGACTATATTTGAGAGTTCAAGAGAGGATTGGAGAAAATAACTGAGTATGTAAAAAATGGTAAGTTTCTGATTGTTCAGTTGAAGGCAAGTGGCTGGCTCGATGAAATGACATAATTGATAGTTTTCATCTGTGACCCTGATATCTTAGCTTCTGTCTCAGAATTGAGAAATGAGCAGAGTTTATCAGAAAGGGTTTTCATTGCTGGTATCTTTTGTGTGTGCATGATGTATAGTACACACAGCTCTCCTTATCGATCCTTCACAGGTGTATTATTTACTTTGCCTTCCAGGTGTCCGCAAATATGGTAAAGATTTTCAAGCTATTGCAGATGTAATTGGCAACAAGACTGTTGGCCAAGTGAAGAACTTCTTTGTAAACTACAGGCGTCGGTTTAACTTAGAGGAGGTATTGCAGGAATGGGAAGCAGAACAAGGAACCCAGGCTTCTAATGGTGATGCTTCTACTTTAGGGGAGGAGACAAAAAGTGCTTCTAATGTGCCATCAGGGAAGAGCACTGATGAAGAAGAGGAGGTGTGTTTGTGTATGGAATTTGAGCTAATATGAGTTGAGGAATCACCATTTTGTGTGGTGTTCTGTAAGGTTAATTTGTCAGAGGACTAGCTAAATGAGCATGAAAGGTTGACAATACACTTACTCAGTGGTGCATCTCTCGTGACTCTTAAGTCATAATGACATGCTAAGTTCTGATTCTAGAAGAATGGAGAGTGTATTGTTCTTTCATAGTTTATTTTTATTTCCAGTGTTAAGCTGTTTACAAATAAAGATGCCTGTTTGGTAGCCTCGTTGGTTTTTGATTTTTTGTTTTGTTTTGTTTAAAATAAAAGAAGCTTGTGCTTCCAATAAACACTGGTGTTATGTTTTTGTTTTGTTTTGATTTGCTTTGTTTTTCCTGTGACAGCCCAAACTATTTTGTATTAAGTTCATTAGGACTTATATCTCATACATGTATTTTTGTTTCCTCACCTCTAGGCACAGACCCCACAGGCTCCTCGGACTCTGGGTCCATCACCTCCTGCCCCATCATCCACTCCAACACCAACAGCCCCCATTGCCACTCTGAACCAGCCTCCACCACTTCTTCGTCCAACACTGCCTGCTGCCCCTGCTCTTCACCGGCAGCCTCCTCCACTCCAGCAGCAGGCTCGGTTCATCCAGCCCCGGCCAACTTTAAATCAGCCTCCACCACCTCTCATTCGCCCTGCTAATTCTATGCCACCCCGTCTAAACCCAAGACCAGTGTTGTCCACGGTTGGTGGTCAACAGCCACCATCACTTATCGGAATTCAGACAGATTCACAGTCCTCACTGCACTAAAAATTAAATTGGACAGAGCTACAGTAACTTCTAACCCCATCATTATACCAATGCTCATCTGACTGATGCAAAAGAGGAAAGAATAATCCTTCCTAGATATGGAGGCTGTGAATTAGTTCTGTGGCAGTGGACTAGCATAAGTGGATGTCTAAGAAATTTTTCAGTTTCCTGTACAACAAAAAGCCTCTAGTTAGCCTCCTTTATACGTTCAGCAATGTGATCTCATAAAAGGAAAAAAAAATTTATGTATTCTGTATACCAAGGGGTTTTTTTTGTTTGTTTTTACTGTATTTATTTTATTGGAGTTCTTTATATTACTGCCTCTTCATAGTCAAGGCTCTTCATACAGGAATATTGACTTAGGAATTGTGAAAACTCCTTAAGTTTCTTAAGTTAAGGATGTTTGGCTTTTGTTTAATTTAATTTTTTAAAAACATTTTCCTATGTTAGGAGTGCAAGAATAAATAGCCTGCATTTCAGATTTTGACATGTTCATTTTATGCATATTTAAGAAATTATAGCTACATATCCCTTTTTTCAAAAAATGTTGCTTTTTTTCTAAAGGAATTTTAATATATTCCTTTAAAAGAAAGCAATTTAATCAATTGCAAAGCAATTATATGAAACCACAAAGAATGTACTGAATCTACTAACCCTTTAGCATATAGTTTAGGGTCCTAGTGCAAAGTCCTTGTTTATAGGTCATTGACCTGTCATCAGTAATGAGAGGATTGGAATAATAATTTTACATACAAATGAGGACTTAATTTGTTGAAATATGATGTCTTTAAGTTTGTTGAAAATGAAGTTAATTTGGAAAAATTTTTTTTTATGTTTCTAAATGCTATCTGCTTTTAACTAGTAGTTGCCTATGCTTGGGGACTTTAGAAAAGAATTATATTTTGTCAGTTATGTAGAGATGATGGTTATGGATGCATTTATTTACAATACCCTTTTTGTGTTTAGTTTATGAGCTTCAAATTGCCCTCATACTTAATTATATGGTCTGCATTTGATATGAAGGGTGTTTCTTGATAAATCTCTATTGTACTATTTGGATACATTTGTGTATTCCTTGCAGCCAACCTGTATTGGTGGGATTGGTTTAGGGTTAAATCATCAACATTATTTCATAAAATAAATTTAAGAATTTGTTCTGTGTTATCTAAAGATGTATCAGTATATTGTCACAGTTGAGCTGTTAACTAAAAATGCCGAGACCCCTTTTTATAAAGAAACAAAAAGACATTTCAAGTCTTCTTACTTCAACACATAATCATTAAACACAAAGAATATTTTACAAGTGATAGTATTTCAATGTGTTACTAATATTTTTGATACAATGATTTCATATTGGAATCATGATTTGTGCAAAGGGACAGATCACTTAGATTGCTATATACTAGTGGAGCATAAAGCTATATAAATGTTTGCACGTTCACATTCTTACCATATTTAGAACCACTTCACGAAATAACATCTAAGGCCCTAATTTATGTTTTGAAAGGTCATGTATTCCCCAAATACAGGAAAAATGGTCCCTCCCATTGGCTCTACAGCATTAAAGAGCTGTAGGTTTAAATTCGTTGATTAGTTTTAATTTCCAATTTTAGACCACTTCTTTCCATAAAGACTGTTTAAGTTCTGGCCTAATCTAAAACTCTTTTCCAGCATGGGTCCTTTTGTTTCTCATTGGCTCATCTTAAATAGTTCTTGCCCCTGGATTATAACCAGATAAAATTTAACTGATAAAAAATTCTTAATATTCCAGAATGTATAATTATTTTTTCTTTAAAAGCCTCGGGTGACAGTTATATATCTTAAAAGAAAATATCTAAAGCATTTTTAAAGCACTTAGATTGTCTTGCATATGTGGATACTATACAGTCTTCATTGTCTTGTCTCTTGTCAGTAGACCTTCAGTACACAGTATGTGGGATGTCAGTCAAGTTGGTCAGCACCAGCATCTGTCCAGCTGTTCAGTATATTGTGATTCATATAAAATCTATTCTATCCCAGACGTGGGCCAAGGTGCTGTATCTGAGGGATGTGCTGTAATTTGATTTACGTACATTAGAGCACACAGTAGAAAAATCTTAGCTTTGTTAGTAATATGACACATGTATATAGTGAGATGTCTTTATTGTGTGCTTTGCATATTTTGTAAATATTTTGCACGTCATTATTTTTCTTTTTTGCTTAAGCAGTGTTTGGCCTGGAAGAGTGATATGCTTGCTGCTTAATCAAAGGATTAAAGATTTAAAGATGTCTATGTCTTCTATTTTTATATAATTTCATGTTGTATGAGATTTTTAGGACCTCTTCACTGTGAAATTCTATTGATTTTTATAAAAAAGCAAAACCTAGAAACCTTTGAATGACCATTTTCATTAATTTCAGGGTTATGATTTTTGAAAAATCTACACCAAAGTGTTTTTTAAATTACATAACTAAAAATAAATCAGACTGTGGATACATCTGGTAAAATTAGTGAAAAAATATTTTTTCTGTATGTTTTAATTCTAGTGTAATATGGATGAAGGTAAGTTATCAAAATTTGTTCTTAAGCTTACAATTAAGTGAATAAATAGAATATAAAAGATGAACGGAAAATTTTCTTAATATAGTACATTCTTTTTAGCAATAGATGTAGGCAACAAGCCAAGAACATGACAGTCACTATTTTTAAAAATATTAAGAATTGTTGCAAGTATAGTCCTGTCGCTTAGTTATGGGATATAGTCAGAAATGCATTGTTAGGTGATTTTTGTCGTGTGAATGTCATAGAGAATACTTAACAAACCTAGATGATACAGCCTAAACACCTAGGCTATATAGTATAGCCTGGTGCTCGTAGGCTACAAACCTAGGGTAACAGCTTATTGCTGTACTGAATGCTGTAGGCAGTTGTCACACAGTGGAAAATATTTGTGTATCTAAACATAGAAAAGATACAGTAAAATACAGTATTATAATCTTAGGGACACCATTGTATATACAGACTGTCATTGGCCAAAATGTTATGCAGCACATGACTATACTTTGGTAAAGTACCAGGTTTAGTTATTAAATATGTTGTATTTAATATTTCCACCTGTTAGAAAATACTACCCACAAATATTAATAACTGCTAACTAGTTAACAATGGGTATCAGGGTCTCCTCAAAAAAGAATAACAATCTGACTTAGAACTCTAAGCAGAATCTCTCTCTTCCTGCCTCCCCAAAATAAATGATGAATACATTCTGATTATAGGAAACATAAGAAAAAGAAACTAAAATGTATATTAGTTTCTTGGACATTCATTATAGATTACATTGTTGATAAGATAACAGAACATGAAGTGAATCAGAAAGAATGCAAGAATCAAGTTTGAGAAACCATGCTAGATTAGAAAATGTCTACAAGAACCTTTACCTCATTTTCTGATAGCTGATTTATGGGAGTACATAAACTGCCTTCTCTTAGGAAAAAATATGTCACTCCTCACAACTTTTATCTTTATCTTAACTTTAAGTAACTGCCTTGGTGAAGGAATGTTCTATAGCAATAAACATCACAAGGAATGCTCCTAGATGTGTGTTTGTGTCTAAAGGGCCACACAAGGCCGTGTGGCCTTATCTGTCCTTTTTCTGCTGTTAAGTCCTGTACGGTTAACAGGAAAGAACGATGAAGACCAAAAGTTAACGTTGGATTGAGATGTTTGCCAGTTGTCATTACCAGATTTAAAGTAGATTATTGATAAGGGAATGGGTCTTTACAATGTGGTAACTTCTTAAACTTAAGAATCCTCAGGTAGAATTAGGGTGAGCAGGATCTGTAAGGAAAAGCTGCCAGGGAAGTAAGGTGGAGAGATCTAAGAGCCGTCTTCACGACGTAAATGACATGGAAGTTAATGTCCCAGAATGCTTTGTATGATGTTTCTTTCCTTTGGATTACTTTAAGAAAAGTTAAATTTTTATTCTGTGCATTTATTTAAACATACTAGGTACAGTTTACCAATAACAATGAAGATCCTGAATAATACTACAACACAAGGGATCTGTCTAGCTTACTACTGGAACAGCTTTCTTATTTGACAGAATTTGGCTTGAAGAGGCCTTTACTAACCTCAAGACTTTTTGTTGACACGCTGGCTGTTCATCCTTTCCAAGAGTTTGAAAACAATCAGAATCAGTGAGGGGCTTGTCATTTGGCTTGTATATGCAAAATATTGCCCCTCTCCGTTAACATGATTGTTTCTAACTTCACATAACAAGCTACTTAACCCATAGGCCTGTGCAGGCTCTGTGGCTCACTCCCATAGGTCAAGGCAGGGAAGATTGCTTGACGTCAGGAGTTCGAGACCAGCCTGAGCAAGAGTGAGATTCCATCTCTACCAATAACAGAAAAAATTAGCCTGGCATGGTAATTAAATATTTTAGGTTTGCAGTCCACAAACTTTTGTGTTGCAACTACTCATTTCTACCAGTGTAGTTCAAAAACAGCCAAAGAAGATACGTAAATGAACAGGCATAGTTATGTCTCAATAGAACTATATTTATAAAAACAGCCACCAACCTCTAACTTAAACTAGCTATAACAATTCTGAAAAAGAACAAAATTAGGTGACTTACACTAACTTATTTCCATTCTTGTTATAAAGCTGCAGTAGTAAAGACAGTGTGATACTGTTGTTAAGATGGACATATAGATCAATTGAACAAAAAGAGTCCACACATATATGGTCAATTAATTTTCAACGAAAATGTCAGTGTGATTCAATGGCAGAAATGACAGGATATCTGTATGCAAAAAAACAACCAAAAAACCCTCCCCAAATCTACTTTGATCCTTACCTCGAATCATGCACAAAATTAGCGTGAGATGGATTGTAGACCTAAATGTAAGAACCAAAACTATAAACTTCTAGAAAAATAGAAAAAAAGTCACTAAAAGCATGTTGCATAATAGAAAAATATCAAATTATATTTCATCAAACTTAAACATTCTGCTTTTCAAAAGACACAATTAAGAAAATGAGAAAGCAAACCACTGACCAGGAGAAAATACTTGTAAAACATATATCTGATAAAAGATTTCTATCTAGAATATGTACAGAACTCTTCCAATTCAAACATAAGAACTCTTACAAGTCAATAATGACAAAACAATAATTAAAGATTAAAGTGGGCAGAAGATTTGTAAATGCAAAATAAGTGTATAAAAAGATGATCATATTATCTAGTCATAAAGTAAATGTGAAGTCACAATGAGAAACCTTTAAGCCCCACTAGAATAGCTAATATTAAAAAGACTGACAATAGCAAGTGTTGTCAGGGATGTGGAGGAACTGGGGCCCTCTCACATGGCTGGTAGAAGTGTAGTATGATAAAACCACTTTGGAAAACTATTTGGCAATTTCTAAAGATTAAATGTATATTTACAATACAACCCGGTAATTTTACTCCTAGTTATCTACCTAAAGAGAAATCAACCTGTATGTATGCACAAAAACTTGTACTCAAATGTTCACAGCAGCATCATTCATAATAGCAAAAACTAGAAATAATCTAAATGTCCATCATCTGGAGAATAAACCAAATGTGCTGTGTCCATACAATGGCATTTCTGCTCAACAATAAGAAAGAACAAACTACTGACATATGCAACAAAAATGAGTGAATCTCAAAAACATTACCCTAATTGACACAAAATACTACATATTTATTTATATAAACTTCTCAAAAAATGCAAAACTAGGCCGGGGGCGGTGGCTCACGCCTGTAATCCTAGCACTCTGGGAGGCTGAGGCGGGAGGATCGCTCAAGGTCAGGAGTTCGAAACCAGCGTGAGCAAGAGCGAGACCCCGTCTCTACTAAAAATTGAAAGAAATTAATTGGCCAACTAAAAATACACAGGAAAAATTAGCCGGGCATGGTGGCGCATGCCTGTAGTCCCAGCTACTCAGGAGGCCGAGGCAGGATGATCCCTTGAGCCCAGGAGTTTGAGGTTGCTGTGAGCTAGGCTGACGCCACGGCACTCTAGCCTGGGCAACACAGTGAGACTCTGTCTCAAACAAAATAAATAAATAAAATCGCAAAACTATAGAGACAGAACACAGACCTTCTCTAGCCTGAGGCCAGGGCTGGGAGTGGGGACCAACTGCAAATGAACGCAAGGGATGATGGATTTGTTCTAAAATTTCGTTGTGGTTATAACTGCACAACTGTATACATTTACTAAAATGTATCAATTGGGTGAATTTTATGGCATTAAAAGTATAACAGTAAAGTTGTTTAAAACAGAAAAATTATGGAACTGCAAGGTCTGAACAAAAGATGCAGCAGCCCCAGAAGGCATCCCACAGTGAGAGACCCTCACTGCGCCAATAGAAGGTATTTCTCAGGATACAGGGGCAAGGTCATGGAATACTGAGGTGTGGTTGGATTCAAAGACATTTGAACTTTGTCAATTTTTACCAGGATTGGCCCTTCCTGACCTATGCCTTTCCTTTTTAATGCTCCTGTCCTATTTTCTGTGTAATGGAAGATATGACTAGCCAGGGTTACAAGAGCATTGCTTGAAATCTCTCCATACAGAGTAAGCACCATCCTCAAAAAGAAATACCAAATAATGGTTTCCCTTGTTATTGACCTATTACAAAATCTAACAAGACCGAATTGTGCCAATCAAACATATGATCTTACTTCATGATTCCTAAGGTGAAATAGTAACTACAAAATCTGTATTTTAATGCTTTATGGTGACTATGCAGAATTAGTATGTTAAAATGTTTTCCCAGAAGTGATAGGAATTGCATGTGTGAATCTTATTAAAGAAACTGTCAAAATGGACAGAATTAACATTTAGCCAGGTGTATAACAAAGTCTGCTTTTTTCAAATTGGTGCTGAACCTATACACAGATAACAATAGAGTAGAGCAAGGTAGAACAAAAGAAACATGGGTCTTTCTTAAGCTCCTAAGCTAAAAGTGCAGCTGCTAGATGCACATATATAGGCTCTTTTGGAAAGGTGATCTTTTAAAAAAAATTTATAAAAGTCCTGGGTGAAGCTCCCTGCCCTGCTCCTAGTACTCCCTGCCTCTCTTCTGTGACAGCCAGCACACTGACAGGCTAGAGCAGGGGTAAAGGTTGTTTGATGGAAGCAAAGGGACCACATACCACTGGATTAGGAAATTATACACAGAAAAGCCACAGACATTGATTTATTGCCTCATTGCAACACCTACTTGGTGAGCAAGGGAGCGTTCTGCAAGTATAGGACCCTGAGGTTTGCGTTTTGCCTGGGAGTGGTTTTCTGCTATAGCATATCACACTTTCCACGGTGTGGTCCTGTTACGGAGAAAGATTTTCCGTTGTAACTTGCAATGGAAGTTAGAAGTACAATCTAAGGCCCAAGGAGACTATTTCCCCTCCTTATCTGATCTCACCAATCTTTAGGTGATGGAAAATATGACCTTTTGCTCTTCTCACTAACTCACTAGGTTGATCAGTCTCGTTACACAGAAGAGCAGCCGGAGGAAGATAATGAATTCAACTACGATTCCAGTAGGCGGCGTCCTCACCTCTCCATCAGCACCATCCTCACACTCACAAACAGGGCTGCAACCTCTCAGCAAATTAAACAGCTGAAATCCGTGTCTTCTGAAGTTTGGGGCAATTTTAAGGTGTCCAGAAGAAACAGATAAAAGGGCTAGCCCTTTCCTTCCGTGTAAAACTTTATGGTACAGTCTAATTCTGCTCTTATTTTGTAGCTGAATTTGGTTTGGAGATAATGTTGAACATAATACCAAATATTTTCAAAACACTAAAACTGTAAAAAGTTATCTCTGTCTTAAAGTTGTTTTGTTTGAACTCACACCAACCATTTCTTTGAGGGGCAGAGTGGCCTGTGGCTAAAGACACCAGAACCAGACTTCCCAGGTTCAAATTCCATCTCTCCCAGACAAAGAATTTTGAGATTTGGGGCAAAATGCTAGAGAAACTTTTTCTCATCTATAAAAGAGGGCTTAATGGGTTAATATGGATAAAACACTGATCACAGTACCTGGTATATAAAACTTAATAAATGTTAGCTATCATTTGTAAGCATTTAATGTTTATTTTGTTTTATTTTATTTTGAGTCAGGGTCTCACTCTGTTGCCCAGGCTAGAGTGTCCCGGCATCAGCCTAGCTCACTGCAACCTCAAACTCCTGGGCTTAAGTGATCGTCCTGCCTCAGCCTCCCAGAGTAGCTGGGACTACAGATGTGCATTATCACACCTGGCTAATTTTTCTATTTTTTGTAGAGATGGATGTTGCTATGTTGCTCAGACTGGTCTTGAACTCCTGACCTCAAGCAATCCTCCTGTCCCAGTCTCCCAAAGTACTGGGATTATAGGCATGAGCCACGATACCCAGCCTAATGTTTATTTTATATGGACATTTATAAACACAGGTAATTCAGATTCCACTCTGTGATCAACAAGGGGCAATCGGGAATGTGGCACTGGCTTCTAACATCCATCTAAAATTTTTTTACTTCCCCACTGAGACTAGATTCCGAGAGTCATGCAGCACCCATTTCTCACCACAATAAAGACTCTCTATTCCAGCTTTGATTCCATCATATTTAAAGCTTGGATGTCACTTTTAGAACAAATTGACTGTTTTATTCAGTTGGTGGGGAGAGAAATGGGAGAGATAAATGAATCCCAGTCATGACAGTACGACCCCCCTGTGCTTACCTGCACGTAAGCATACTAGACATTGATGTTTCCAGCCGGTGAAAGGAGATAAAACTGGTAAAAATCATATTGACTTATATTATGCTGTGGGGGTAATGAGAAGAGAGGTGAGAAGCAGGCAACCATAAAAGGTATATTGTACAGGGGGACAGGGAGAAGACCTAGTTCCTGAGTACCTACCCTGTGTCAGGCGCGCAGGAATGCCATCTCTTTTAATTCTCACCCGAAGACCGTGAGCGAGATCTAGAGCCCCAAAGCAATGCCCACAGGCGCTATCTCCCTCGCAGAGTAGTTAATCTGGTTCACCAATCAAAAAGGATGTGGTGTGCACTGTGGAGGGGAGGGGCATGCTTGAAATGTATTTGGGGATGGGAATTAGGGGTCTCAGTAGGGGGAAGGAAATCCTCTAAAACTGACTTATGTGAATAGCTGTACAACTTGGTAAATTTACTAATAACCATTTAATTGTACATTTAAAATGGAGTAAAGGCATAATATGTAAATTATACTTCAATAAAGAAAAAAAAGTAAAATATGTCACAGTTACCCTTTTTCCACATCTGTACCACCATTTGTTATTTTTTGTCTTTTTGAAAATAGCAATTCTAATTGGGGTGAGATGATATCTCACTGGGATTTGATTTATATTTTCATGATGATTATTGATGTTCAAAATTTTTTCATATACCTGTTGGCTGTCCTCATGCCTTCATTTGAGAAATGTCTATTTAGGTGTTTTGGCTATTTTTAAATCAAATTATTTGGTTTTTTATTCTACTGAGATGTTTGAATTTCTTATATATTCTGGATGTTAGTGCCTTGTCAGATATAGTTGGCAAATATTTCTCCCATTCAGTAGGTTGTCTTTTCACTTTTGATTGTTTCCTTTGGGTGCAGAAGTTTTCTAGTTTGATATAAACTCATTTGTCTGTTTTTGCTTTTGTTGCCTACGCTTTTGGAATCTTACCCAAAAATTTCTTACCCAGACCAATGTCATGAAGCATTTTCCCTATGTTTTCTTCTAGTAGTTTTATCATTTCATATCTTACATTTATGCATTTAATCCATTTTGAGTTTATTTTGGCATATAGTAAATTTCATATATGATATGTTGGTGGGAATATAAATTAGTACAGCCATTATGGAAAATCGTATAGAGGGTCCTCAAAAACTTTAAAATAGAACTTTATCATATGATCCAGCAATCCCACTACTGGATTTATATCCAAAGGAAATAAAATTAGTATGTTGAAGAGATGTCTACATTCTCATAATTATTGGAGCACTTTTTATTATAGTCCAAATAAAGAATAAACCTAAATGTCCTTCAGTGGATGAATGCATAAAGAAAATGTGGTATATATATAGACTGGAATACCATTCAGACACAAACACTAATGAAATCCTGTCATTTGTGGCAACACAGATGAACCTGGAGGGTATCACATTAAATGGAAGAAGCCAGGCACAAAAATACAAATACTGCAAGATCTCACTGATATGTGGAAAATAAAAATGCTAATCTCACAGAAGTATGGAATGGAATAGTGCTAGTGGTTACCAGCAGTCGGGGAGGGGAGGGATGGGAGGTGGGAAGACTGATCACTGGGCAACAAGCAACAGTTAGATAGGTGTTAGTTCTGTTGTTCTACTGCACAGTAGGGTTACTGTGGGTAACAAGATTGTATTACATATTTCCAAATAGCTAGAAGTGGGGATTCTGAATGTTCTCAGTACAAAGAAATGATAAATGTATAAGGTGATAGACATAATAAATACCCTAATTTGATTTTTCCACAATGTATGCATGATTTCAAAACATCACACTGTACCTCCAGAATATGTACAATTATTATATATCAATTAAAAACAGAATAAAATGAATGGATAGGCTTTAGAAATACTCAAAGTCTATTTACTTAAATTATAAATAAAGAGTTCCCAGGCCAGGCAGAGATGTTTCCTCTGAATTTAGCTGGACTGAGGAGAAAGCCAGCAGGTAGCTGCTGACAGTATCAATTCAAACAGTTCTGAAATATCCCTAGATAAAAAATGTGTGCTTGTGTGTCTGTGTATATGTGTTATTAGAAGATAAAATTAATCTATAAGAATCTACTTCCTAGAGGAGTATGTGGTCAGGAGGAATACTATTTCAGTCAAGCTCAATAACAAATGGTCTCTAAACTGCCTTCTTGGGAAGGTAGATCCAGTTTCCCGTGGAGCACAGCTTTGCTGAGTGGGAAATGCAAGGTTGAGCCAGAGAGGAACCGCCTGGAACAACAGAGGCTGAGCACAGCCAAGGGGCTTCTACTTAAGCCTCCCCACAAAGCCCCCGCCCACACTGCAGAGCTCAACAGTTCCTTGTAAGAAGAGCTGAGCAAATATTTAAAGAATATCATTTTGAAAAGAGGCCAAATCAATGGCCTGGCCCCAACTTTAATGTACTTGGCAGTATTATCACAAGGAAAGAAATGCTGAGGTTGCGTTGGGAAGAACACAAACCACAGAAGGCAAGGAAAGAAAAGCTGGTGATGGAGACACTGAAGTGGAAATCTGAGGATCCTGTGGGCCCAAGGTGGCCTGTGGGACCCTTAAAGCATTCTTTATCCTGAGAGTGAGAGTGATGGCTGAGGTGGATGCATGGATGCATGAGGCCAGTCTGTGAAACTACCTGCCTTCACCTGATTCCAAGCTTACCACCACCTTGACTTCCTGTGTAGTTTGTGTATGGGGAGTGTATTGTTCAGACCAAAAAGAAGGACTGGCCAAGGGTTCTATTTCTCTTGGTAAATACACAACATTGTTCCTGGTGTACATGGCTGAGTTTCCTCAGTAGGAACTGGCCTTCCCAAATATGATCAGCTCTTGGTAAGGTTAAGTTTCTAGACCTGTGGGACCAAGGGCCAGACCTGAGTCCTCTGTGGCTTTACCTAAGTAAATGCCAAGCAGGGTGTTCTCCTTGTGGCCAGTCTCCCTCTGCTGTCATATCCATTCTTGCTGACTCCTTTCTTTCCACTTTCTCCACAAGCACTGAAACATCCATCCTTGGGATTCAGTCCAACTGTTTCATAACAAATTGCAATTATAAACTCCTACATGATGTCACAGTAGCACCAGTTCAATCATGATTTTCTTGCCAAGTAAGCTCCCCTGAATATAACTATGATTGTTTTTCTACAGAAACCACTCCATCTGGGATGCACATACTCAGAGAGAGCGGTGCATCTCCAAGCCTGACAGACGTCCAAGACAATTCACTTGAAATTTTGCTGTCGTTTTTTATTTTAAAGTGCTAGTCCTTCCCAAGGTTCTGAGAAATGTTCTGATTTTTGTCATTTTAAATCTGCTCTTTCTCTGCAAATAGGATCTATTCATTTGTGATTGACAAGTCTTGGAAAATACAAAAGAAAACTTAGACTGACTAATGTATTTTTAATATTTATGGGGCACGGAGCATATGTGTGTGTTTGGTCTACTATCTAGTGTTGGAGCTCAGAATGCAAAATAATAGTTACTTGAAAAACCTTTAATTTGCAGGGGACACTTTTCCCAGAATACGTTACAAAATGGTTAGCTCCAAATATTACCCTGTGCATGGTAGATTTGGAAGTGCTATATAAAGCTGAAATAAAAACATGAGTTATTTATAAATACTGCTATGATCAAGGCAGTGGAGTAAATGTCAAGACCCAGAAACATCTGGTGAGTATTGACTTCCTCACCTGCCACCTCCCTGCTGTTGTCTTCTTCCAAATAGTGCTTAAATTGGTTTTCTTCCATGCTGGGGAAAAGGAAAGCTTTCGAGTAGTTCAGCAAATACTCCCGCGTCTTTGACAAACCCAAATGACTCATTGTGCCATCTCTTCATTGACAACTGCTGCCTTCACTGTGAGGGCCTGTCAGCTCTCTCCGTCTGAGGTGTGCACACACCTCTGACACCTGTGCCTGCACCCCCGCCATTTGTTCCCTGCCTATAATCAGTGGCAGAGCATCTTTGTTACTGCATATCAGCATGGCGTTGTCAAGGAAAACGGCCATCCTTAGGAGAAGTAAAGATAATAAAGCTTCAGTAGAGGGATTTTTACAAAAGCGCAGCCACATTTCAAAGCCAAACTACCCTAGATAAAGGCAGAGCAGCAGCTGCACCTCCCCAGTGATGGGGCCCAGAAAGTGCCAGGCACATCTGCTAGCTCCTGTTTGGTTTCTGTAGCAAACCTGCCAGAGTCCTCTGCCGGCAGTTGTTAAGCTCTACTAAAGCTGTCGTTCCACCAGGTAATTAAGTTCCCTATGATGCTCCACACCGTACTTCTTTGGAGGAAATACCAAATTGTGATGGAGAGTGTTTAAATATTTTTCCCATGGTGGTCACATGTTAAATGCCCATGTCTGAATTCTGATGTTTCTATTATCATAATAACTGATATTTTTATTGCATTTCACACTTTATAAATCACTTTCCTATACATTCTCTCTTAATTTTGGTCACTAACCTGTGAAAAGTAACTATTATGTAAAATCAGAAATAAAGGCTCACTGAGGTTAAGTAAAATTTGCCTGCAATTCTTAGAAAGGGGAGAGCCAACACTCAAATCTTGGACCTCTGGTTCCAAATCTTACGCTCTTCAAATCTTGGAACATGTAAAGTTTGAGCAAGCCAATGGCACAACTCATTCATTGGGGTTTCTAGGCTCCAATATTGTTTGTTAGGCCACACATTCTGCCAGAAAAATTACCCTGAAATATCCAATCTGGACATGAGAAATTTTTGAGAATTACCAAATCTGTATATTATATAATGTGTACACACATGTATGCACACTTAATATGCATATCTGTGTATTCATGAGTGTAATAAACTTTTGGGCTTTTTAAATTTTCTCAAACAAAACCATAATAGACTCTTTTCCCAGTCAAGTTGGGAAACTGGATGGTTCTTGGGAATGAAAACGAGGTATGTTTGGCTCTGAGAACTAAAAGATATAGACAATACCAGGTCCAACGTAGCTGCTACTGGCCCAGAATTTACTCAATGATGTTGACACATCCAAAGAAAGAATATGCCATTTTAAATGAATGGTGAGCATATAAAAAGAAATTGAGAAAAGAAAACTCCCTACCCCTGGTGGGGTGAGCAAGCAGAGTACTGTTCCTCTGGGGGAGGTGGGTGCCAAGACGCTTCATCCGCCTCATCCAGCAAATAAAAGTTGCAGCAGGCCTGGCGCTGTGTCTGAGTACACAGAGATAAATGAGGCATAGGGATGCTTTCCTGGAGCTCACAGAAATAAAGACAGCAGCCAACAAACCATTATGGTGCAGAGTGATAAGTGTGGTGGCAGAGAGATGTGCAGAGGGCCCTGGGAGGCCAGCAAAGGGACATCAGTTCCATTGGAGCATCCCAAGGGTTTATGAAGGAAACTAGGAGTTAGAATGAGCTGGATGAATGAGGTGACAGAATATTCTGGGCACAAAGAGCAGTATGTGTGTCACAGAAGCAGTACAGGAATAAATACCACTGATGTGCTCTGTATGCCTGGAGTGAAGTGTGGCTGTGAAGAAGTGATAAGAGATGGATTTCAAGAGATCATCAGGACCTGATTACGAGGTTTTCCTGCTGGTCACTGGGCCATGGGGGAAGGGGTGGGAAGGGAAACAGTTTAAGCAGTTTAAGCTTAAGTTTAAGGGATGTGATCAAATTGCTTTTAGGAAGATCCTCTAGCAGCAGTACCTAGGAGGACTAGAGTTGGGTGAGATTAGGGGACTATTTGCAGCAGGTTTGAAGTCAGAAGGTTGCACTGGCAATGGAGGAAAGACTTGGTGAGTGATACTAGGTACTGTGCAGCCACCCAGCTCAGAGGTTTTGCTGTGTTCCTTTCTTTGACATCAGACCACATCCACAGAAGCCAGACTGGACCCAAGATGCTGTTCACTGTCTTCCACCCTTGGCCACATGGCTGGTCCTAAAGGTGCTAAAGCTGGGCCAATTGAAAGGCCTCTCTGAGAATTTTCCATCTTGAGCTGGGGAAAAGAAACCCCTTCACCTATCAAGATCCGGAGCAGCCAGCAGGCATTTCTCCCAGTGAGAAGCAGCCTCGCTACAGCAGGTGAGAATCAAAGGGACACATGAAAAAGAACAGAGATCCAAGAAGGAAAGCAAACATTTTGGTTTCAAACTCTATAATCCCAGAGGTTCATAAAACCAACTCAGCTTGGACATGCTAGAGGGGCCAATTACCCCCTCCTTTTTGTGCTTAAGTTTCTTTGATTTGGGGTTTCATGATTTGCAACTCCCTGAGGTTCTTAAGTAAAATATTGAGAATGAGAGGAAGAGGGACAGAATTGGGAGATCCGCAGAAATGGAATTACGGAAATTACGAGACACGGAAATGAGAAATAAGACCCATCAAGTTTAGTATAGACAGGGAATGGCACACTCCTTTTATAAAGGGCAAGACAGTAAATGTTTTTGGGCTTAGAAAACCGTATGATCTCTTTGCAGCTACTCAGCTCGGTTGCTGTAACATGAAAGCATCCGGAGACATATGTAAATAAATGAGCACGGCCATATGCCAATAAAATTGGTTCACAAAAACAGGTGGCAGGTCAGACTTAGCCTGTGGGCCACAACTTTCCAACCACTGCCCTGCATAGTTCACCTACCCTTGCATTAATTCCAAGCTCATCAAGCACTCTTTTTTGGCCAACTATCAACACATTGTGTTGATAGTGAGGAGAAGGGGTATTCTGAATTGAGGACACAGCCATCTTCTTATTTGGAAAAGGACATCTTTGATTGTCAGTTCAAAATTGGCATCTGTTTTGTATACCATACTTTCAGTGCATCAGTGGGTTTGGCCCCAAGTGTTAACTATCTGTGGATATAGCAAGAAAGTACAGGTCCTGGCCCCCAAAGCCTAGGTGCCAGACCCATGTGATGTCAAATTCTTTAATGCAATGCCCGAGGCAAGGCTGTCTGCCTTCTCCCTCTCAGATCCCCTCTCATACCGCACAGGGGATCATCTCCGCACTTGCAAACTTTATCCTAGATTGCATGGTATTAGAAATGGTACTCTCAGTGACTTTATAATAAGCAGAAGCATTAAGAAGCATCCTGATATCCTCTTTCCAAGAAGTTGAATTTACCCCCTGCCTATTCTTTCTTACATTTTCTGTTCTGTCCTAATGCTTTTGACCTTCTGTTCACCCTGTTTCAAATTGTTAAAAGACACCAGATACTGATTTTTCACTTTGGGCATATCTTTAGATTCTCTGAATCTTTAGCTTCATGTGCTCATTAGCAAATAGGGAACTAATCTCTGTCATAATGTCACTTGAAAAGTTAAATTAGATAACAAATATGAGAATGTCCACTATTGTGGTATCTGGCCTCTAGTAGATGCTAAAGGCACACAACATGGTCCTAGAGAGAAACAGAGGTTCCTGGGTGAATTATGCAGCCTCCATGGCCCTTGGTCTTAAGACCCCATAGAGAGGTGCTCAATAATTATTCATTCAATTGGTTGTTTATTCTGCACATGTGGTCTGGGACCTGCCGGAACAGGATTGGTCTGACATCCTGCATGCCTCTGAAGAAAAGAATCTAGGGAAACCCAGGCATGGGTGTTTTGTAAATAAATGTAGTAACAGATGGGTGGAGTTAGATATTTTGTCAACACAGAAATCACTTTCCCAAAGTGAGTTTCCCCATCTAAGGATAGTGCTCTTAATTTCTACAATTAAAAATACCTGCCATATGTTAAACTCTCTTTTGTAGCAGGCTTTAAGTGGAACAGCACATTCTTCAGAATTCCTTGCTATGTAGAGGCAATTGAAATTAAACAAGGTAGGAGATCTGGTGTGTGGTTCACCCTGTCCTGGCCCTCCGGGGCACTCTGGCAGGGAACTCTCCACTCCAAGCCTTGCTTCTGGGGGTACAGATAAAATGTATGAGTAATTTTTAACACTTTCTGCCTAGTCAATGTCTGACTAAAATATACTCTATTACGTAAAGACAAGACTAAGGAAGAAAAGAATCCCTGGGAATGGCACGGCAGAAGTGGAGTAGGCAGGTGTGCAGGCGTGCTGGTGGGCAGGCAGGGAGATGTGTGTGTCCAGGGCAGGCAGGGTTCAGAACTACATGAAGTTTGGGTCGAGTCTTTGTGGGATTGCTGACAGTGACTCAGCACCGTATTCTCCAACTTTGGAGTTAGAGGGCAGTGATTTCCCAGTGTATATAGCTCAGATGTCCTGTCAGTGACCATGTGATTCAATGACCTTCGAGGCCAGACAGACCTGGATTCAAATCCCAGCTTGGCCACTTACTTGCTTTATGAATGTTAGAAATTTATTTAATTTCTCTGAGACTCAGAAAACTCATCTAAAAAATGGTCATCACATAATCCATACTTTCCAAGGTTTTTATGATAATGAGTTTTGAATGATATCAAATGTCACATGACAGGTAGTCAACAAACGATAATGAGGATAAATTCAGTGATGCATTGGGCCCTCCCTTCCTATCCCTAGCCCCACTGCCTGTCTCCTGGTCTTGGTGCTCACTGCCTCTCACCTGGATTGTAGCTTTAGCCTCCAAGGTAGTCCCTAACTTCAAACTCTCCCTTGCCTTTACTCTCTACAGCAACCTCCCAATACCTTTATGCTTAAATTTTTTCACTACTTCCCACTGCTTAAAAGGTAAAAACAAAACCAAATGATATGGCACAATCCTTTAAAAATCTTACAGACCCCATGCCACCTGCATACTAACCCTATTCCAGCCTCCCTGGGTCACGTGTCTTATACCAAAGAAGCCAGGCTCTCCCGCTTTCCAGCCTCTGTTCAAAGTGCTCACCCCTGGAATGCTGTCACTGTCCTTATTCATGCGTGGAAGTTCCATTTCTTCAACAAATAACTTCAAGTAATTTCATAAAGAAATATTTTCTCAAGCTCAATTGTCACTTCATTCATCCATTCACTATTCAGTTGTACTACACATCTATAGACTATCTGTTGTGTTGGAAACCACATTTGTTAATAGGAATATCAAAATTGATGGCCCAGCCTAACACGTGACAGTGCTCAGTCTGAGCTGGAGGGATGTGATCAGTCCATTAAATGCCATGAAGGAAGATGAAAGCATATACAGGTGTCATGGTGGGGTCCAGAGGAAAGAGAGAAAAGTCTGCCTGCACTGGCTATGGAAGTTGTCACTTGTTTCTAACAGCATCTTGTAAACTGCCTTTTTGCATTGACCTGGTTACTGTGATTGTTTACATGTCTGAATCTCTCATAGATGTGGGAACTTCTGGGTTTGTCCCTTTGTACCCCAGCATAAGTCCTGAGCATGAGTGAGTGTGACACAGTGCAGAATGTTCTATCCCCAGTAGTCAAGGGGTTCTCCGGTGACTAAAAGGACAACAGGACTTGTATTAATACTTGGCTGCTGCCAACCTCCAGGTCAACATAAAAGCTGCCACACTTGACTGAGCAAAAATATTCAGGGAAATGAGCAAAAGCCAATGACAGGAACACCCTGCTTTGTTCCAAATGGCAAATCTGTATTTTTCATCATTAAGGAAGGAGACTGACCTGAATTCCAGCTCAGATGGTTTCACGCCACATTTGGCGAGGACAGTGATGAAACTCTCTTTATGAATCTGTGTCTGGTGTCAACAGGTGTCTGACCACAAGTACCCAGCATGTCATCTTGTACAACTGTCTTAGCAAAAGCAAAAGTGTCAAGAGACTCACTTTTCACGCTAGCAACACTTCTGTGAAATTTCTGTGGGACTTATTAAAGACAAAAAAATAACCATGAAATGTTTTCGATGATTGTCATCGTATGTACTATAATCCACACAATGGTTCCCAATGTTTTCCATTTGAACCTCACAAATTTAAGAAATATTATTATCCTCATCTCGCAGGAAGTGACATATACACAGGCAAGTTATGGATGGAAGGTCACTCAGCTCCACAGACCAGGCACTTTCTGCAACCAGGACATTCCCCTTGTGCGAGAGTGAATATCAGAATACAAAGATTCCCCCATCCGCAGTGACATCCAATGTCACCCAAGCTGAAGCTTCTCTAACTATTCACTGTATCTCCAAGTACGAGTTTCCTTTCCAGCGTGGTCCCTGACAAGCCATCCAGGGGAACTGAGAATGCTGAGATGCAGGGAAATGACAGATGCCTTCAAGATCTAGAAGGCCTCACAGGAAGAGGAAACAGACTGACTTATTGTGACCTCAAGGTTAGAACTAGAACCCAGGAATAAGCAACAGACAGACAAGGCCCGGCTCCACCTAGAGAATACTCTTAAGTTTATAGACAGTCACTGCAGGAAGTAGCAGTCACACCAGTGAGGTGCCCACGTAGAGACAAGAAGACACCTTGCCGGCAACCTGGAACAGGGATTCAAGTATCAGCTGACCCTGGACCAAGAACAACTTCTACACCCTGCTGTCTACTGAGCTTCTGAGGTCCTTTTGTTAAAACCTATGGCCTGCTGAATGCACCTGCCTCTGTCTTCCTAGGCCTGGCAGTCAGAGGAAGGGCTGTCAAAAAGCTATCTTAAGCAACTTTATCTTGCTATCTTGGTGACTTAGGGGCAGGTAGACAGCAAATCCATTCTCCTGTGTTCACGTTCTCGCTCTCTGCCCTGCCCCCCCATGTCTGTCTGCCTGTCTGCCTGTCTGTCTGTCTGTCTGTCTGTCTCTGTCTCTCTCTCTCTCACACACAGACACACAGACACACACACACACACACACACCCCTTCTGTCTCTCCACCCGGCCATAAATGTTGGAGTATAGGTACCAACAAACCTCATCACCCATGTGCCATGATACAGCTCACAAATGCAATATGTCATTCCTAAAAGAATGTCAACCTCTGGTTCACAAAGAATTCTCCTGCTTTTTAAACTTATCCATATTTCTTCTGTGAGTGCAACTTGCATTTTACCAGTTCTGTACCTTTTATTACATAAATTGAATGATAATTCTTTACATGTCTATGTCTCACAAAAAAAATTTATATTAATGGTGCAATGCCACTTGTCCCTTTAGAATATGCCTGCTGTACCTCAGGCCTATGCTAGGAACTTCATGTGCATCATCCTGATTTTCATCCTGCTAATTATGGAGTGCCCTACCCATTTCCCAGATGCTCACAGAGATTACATTCCCTAACCATGTTGCTTTGACTCCAAACACCCTGATATTCAAATGCCAAAAAGTGAGAGATACTTCCATTCACAACACTGGCTGACAAAAGAGCTGGAATTCAACCCTGAGTCTGTCTGACTCCAAAGTTGGTGCTATTCCCGGTGCAGCATGCGGCAGCAAACATTCCTAAATGTGCAGACAGAAGTTAAGTTTGGATTCCAACTTATATATAAAAGGCCACTTTTATTTTCAGAGTTGTTATTAGGAAAAAGTTGGGGTAGAGGAGGAAATATAACCCAGGAACGAGGTCTCACCACCAGGTTGTATGGTTATTTATTACAAATGCTTATTTTTTCTCTCTCTCTCCATTATTTACTCGTTCAGGAAGCGAGAAACAGGAAAGCAGCCCTGGCAATTCAGCAGTTATTTAAATAGAACCGTGCGGGGATTGTGCACTCAGTCCACTGTAATTGGAAACCATTCCTACCATGCACCAATATTTCAAAAGCAATACAACCCAATTCTCTGACCCATGAATCAGACTTTTCCCCTCTACCAGCGTGAAAGATTGGGGCCAGGGAGAATCGGAAGGAAGATTTCTCTTAGGCACAGCTTTTGCAGAGGCAAGCTGACAGAGAAGAATTTTGTTAACTGCATTTTTAATTGAGTGTTGGATTAAATGCATGACATTAGCTTTTCTTGTGCAGTGAGTGCATGCTAGAAAACATGCTCTGTGTTTTGAAAACTGAGTTTCATACCTCTCTGGACAGAGGAAATGGGCCCTGTAATTCAGTGTCTTGAAATAAACTCACTGTACTACAATTATTTATATCCAAGTAAGATTTGTTGCTGACAAAGCCATTTCCTTTCAAATTCATGTTAATTCTCCTTTGATTCAAACATGATTATTTCAGTGTCAGCATCCATAACTGCCGGTCTCATCTCTGGGGAAAATGAAATCATAGGCTTTGAGATGGAGCAAACCTGACCTTACTATATAGCACTGGATAGGGTACTTTACCTCTTCAACCTCAGTTATCACATCTGTAAACTGGTCATAAAGTAAATACCACGAAGAGACATTGAGAAGTAGATAAGGTATATAAAAGGGCTAGCAGTGCCTGATGCCGAGCAGGAGCTCAGGGAATAGTACCTCTGCCCTTTCTTTACTCTGTGATTAAAGATGCAACAAACATTTTTGTGTCATAATGTTTGTTCCCTCAATCATATATAAATGCAAACAATGTTTTGGGATTTGTGCCTTTGCCTTAACTAGAGTAGGGCTTGCATTCTCCTTCATCCTAGTCATTATTAGCATGGGTTTCCCACACTGGGTACTTACAGTCCAGGAACTTTATGTTTATTATCTTGTTTCATCCAATCCTTACACTACACTGTGAGCTTGTCCGCATCATCTCCATTTTACAGATGGAGAAACCAAGGCTTACAAATGAAAGGTGGTTGTCTAAGGTCAAAAAGCTAGTAAACAGCAGAGCCAAGAATTAAACCCAGGTCTATCTGGCTCTGAAGCCTGTGTCTACTTATTCTTTTGTAAAATGTTCACTCCAGCACAGCAGTTCCCAACTGGGTGTAACTGTAGCCCCCAGGGGACATTCACCAGTCTGGAGATGTTTTTGATTTCCATGACTGGGAGGAGAGGGGGCGTGGAGTTACAGGGATGCTACTAAACATGCTACAAGGCACAGGGCAGCCTCCCACAACAAAGAATTATTTGGTCCCTAATTCCAATACTACTGCTGTTGAAAAACCCTGCTCTGGCATTTATCAAACTTTGTCTTGTTTTAATATAAGTGAATGTAATATCATCATATTTCTGAATTCAGACCGTCATTCCTTATTGATGTGCAGACACCAAAAGATTGTATTTTTCAAATGCTCTGCAAGGCAGAAATTTTCCCACAGTGTGCTACATGTTCTTACTGTCAGTTTCACTCATTTCCACAGCACAGTGTCTATTGACTCATGGTTTCCATGGTAAAAGGTCTATGTGCTGTTTGCTTAGATAATTTTTTGCTTGTTCATGCCATTTTGAAAACATCTTTAAAAATGAAACTGCCAAGGTCAAATTTAATATATTCTTCCTTCTTTTTCTCTTATTTTTATATAAAAACATATAGCATGCCACAGAATTTAAATGATTCACAATATCTACAGAGCATGTGCCTATTCTAAGATACAATGGAAAGGATTATTTATAAAATAAAAATGTTAAAAAAAAAAAAAAAAATAAAATAAAAATGTTCCATCTTACCAGATATAAGGTTCTTAGAGGTTCACCTCCATTTGACAGATGAGGAAATAGAGACCATGTAAATTGTGAGCTACCCAGAGTTAAACAGATAATTAACACAGTGTTAGACAAAGAGCACAGGTATGCTGACTCCTGAGCTGATGCTTTCTCCATTGTGCACTTGAAATTTCATGTTATAAAATCCAATCAGTTTACACCTGTGCAGACGTGTGCATACATGCACACACATACATACTCATATATACACTTAACTACATTTTCCTCCTTATCTTTTTAGAAGACTTCAAAAAGTGATGGTTACCAATATGTTAAGTGAAAACCTAAAGTAATGATTTAACTGATCTCTGCTCTGTGCAGGGGGTTAGAGGGAATAGGGACTTAGGAGCACTTAAAATCCAAGATCAAAGCTTGAGATACACAGAGCCGTTACTCTGGACACCTGAGCCCCAAATTGAGTTCTTGGCATTTATCAAGCCTGACATAGCATGCAAAGAGTGACGCTGGGCTGCTTTCCATCTCTCATCCCTGCTACCTCCCCACACTGTCTCCAAGGTTTCTTCTGTGAAACATAAAATGACATATTGCTGCCAGGCTCAAAAGACATTAACTGCCTCCCATCTCCTAGATAAAAGCTAAGATCTCCAGCATGGCATATAAGCTGATCTTACCTCTCTAGCCTGCCCCAGACACACACCTGCCCCGCTTGTCATGCCTAAGAGCTTCCCAGAACAAGATCCTCTCGACCTTCCACGCGGGCCCTGGGCTAGTCTCACTGCTTCTTCCCAGGCAGGTGCTGATTGATGTCTACCAGCAGCGCGGGCCTCCCTGACGCCTCAGTCTGGATCACAGGGAGGCACCACACTCACTAATTTTCCACAGCAGAACTTTATACCTTGTCAAGAAGATATCATTAAAGACCAGGATCTAAGTAAACAGAGAAAATAATTTAGCAGGTGGTAATCTGCTCCCAACCAACTCAATAGGAACATTACACATGCCTATGGTATATTTTCTAAAGTTTGGATTGTTCACTCACAGTACCATCCTGCATCAGCCACATTCTGTCCAGCTCCTTGTAGTTGCCTTTTCTTCAACCTGAGAGATACGTAGCCCGACCTTCACCATGCTCTGAAGAAAACAGGCCTTCTGCTCCAAAGTCCTCGTTTCACAGATGAGGAAAATGAAACTTGCCTAAGGCACCTCAAAAGTCAACAGCAAAGCCAAGACTAGAACTCAGGTCAGCCAAACTCTAATCATGTGCTCTGTTTCTTTTAATATGTTCCTGAAATCTCAATGATGGGAAATTTTAATTTTGTGTGACTATAAATACACATATGAGTAGTCAGCAACTGAACGGATATGAAAACCCTGAGAAGCACTGAACATATGAAAACTGAATCTAGGTCACAATATTCCTTGGGGACCCATCATTTCTTGGCCTCAAACATAATAGCTGAAACAGGAAGGTAAATTTCAGTGGCAGGGGTACAATACACACTGTAATTGATTTAGAAGATGTATTTAGAGACTATTAATAATGCATGTAAGATGCTGAATATTACTTTTCTCATTATAAATATTTAAGAGCATATAGTTTTTAATAGCACAAGATATTACACAGTGATCAGGTCATGTAAATGATGCTACTCATCAGTCACACGAAGCCCAAGGAAAGACACATTTTCTGTACCTGAAATGATCATAAGTGACATTCTGAAATGAAAAAAAAAAAAATAAAGTTCATTCTGAATGACCCAAGAGTTATACAGTCTTAATTCAAGGTGAATCTATCATCCCTTGTCACAAGAACTTCTATATATTCAATTTATGTTACACAAAGACAATTTTTCCAGGGTTAATTTCCTGCCTTCCTTTTTAGCAGAGTTTTAACAGTAATTATCAAGTTGGAAATGTCTATCTTTGATTCTTTTGAAGTCAAGAAAGCCTTTGAATCTTTTTAGATATAATTCAGCTGCAGGTTAAGGGGAGAAAAAAAGCAGAAGAATTAGCAGCTATAGGAGTGCTAATTAGAATTAATTATAAAACTAGTTTGAGTGGTCTGATCAATACAATTAGAGCAAATGCTACTATGTCCTGGAGGAACCCAACCCCAATACTGTTTGGGTAGGCTTCTTTAGACAGTGATGTTCACTGCTCCAAATGTCTAGTGACTAATTCAATCAAAAGATAGTTGTCTTAGTCCCTTTTCTACTTCAATAATAGAATACTACAGATTGGGTAATTTATAAAGAAATGAAATTTATTTCTAATAGTCTATAGACTGGGAAGTCCAAGGGCACGATGCTGGCATCTGATGAGGGCATTCTTTCTGCATTATCTCATGGTGGAAGAGCAAATGAGCACGGGAGACAAAGAAAGCATGGGGGTCTCCCTTTTATGACAATTCATTCCTATGATAACTCACTCACTCCAGTGACAACGGCATTAATACAGTCACCTCTTACTAGGTCCCACCTCCCCTCACTGTTGCATTGAGGGTTCCTTTCCAACACATACATTTGGGGGACACATTCAAACCACAGAAATAGTTGCACATAAATTGATATATAGCAATGGTTTCCCTGGAAATAAGCCCCTCATTGTCAATCAGGAGAAATATAGAGAAGAGTGAAGATCCAGACATGGAGGTCAATCACTGGGCTTGGAATTCTAAAACCAGCATTTACCAGCTGAGTGACCTGGGGCAGATTACAAAACTTCCCTGAACCTCAGTTTTTATCTTCATGGGTAAGAGGCAGTAAGATCTATACTTTGTTGCTGCTGGGAGCACTAGAATCAACTTACGCCCTGTTGCACATTGCCTGACATATGGTGTCCGCTGGTACATCTTAGCCAGATCCAGAGGACAGAAACATCTACCCTAAGAGCCAGCGGGGTTGTCAGGAAGGCTGTGTATACCAACCGATGCACTTTGATATCATACCCAAGGAAAAGGTTTAATTTTTTTAACCTGGAAATTAGGGTTGTCTTTGTAAAAGAAATCCTAAATTATTTCCTTGATTCTTTATTTTCTATATACTTCATTTTATTTTTTTTAAAGTCTTGTTCCCAGATGAAAATAATCTGGAAGAACTGAGGACCAAACTAACTTGTCTCGTCCCAGACATGTGAAAATATGGGAGGTCACATATCACCTTCCCACAGATTGTGGAATATGAAGCCCAGGGAGTGATCTGAAAAGAAGTTCCACGTAGATAAGACCAATTTACAAAGCTGAGCATACCATCCCCACAGACTGTCAAACTGAGGGTGTTTTTTATCATTCCTGTGGAAAGTGGAGAGGCCAGACTGGAGATAAGTATCTGAATTAAGGGTTTAGATCAGAAGCTGAGAACAGAAGAATCTTCAGGACTTCATTTCGGGTACCTATAATATGAGTGTACAGGGAGCAGCTAATGATCCTGGCATGACATGGACCAAAGAGCTTGCTATTGGATTCCATTCAATATTTAATTTCTCAAATAGAATGAAAATTATTTTTAATGGTTCCAAGTTAAAAAGCCTGTCAAAAATATGTGTGTCTTCTCTTCCTTCTCTTAATGCATGCTCAATATGAACACACCACTCCAGCAACATGGCATATCACCCAGAAACAGGGCATCTGTTCTTGGTTCAAGTCTGCTCTATAATCCTAATCCAAGGATTGCTCAATTCCAGTAAATTGCTCAAGCAATAGAGACTCTCACAGATTAAACACATCGAGGTGCATGAGGAGCTGAGATGCTCCCTTTAAGATGGGACGCAACATTGCAGCAAGTGCATGCATCATTCCGTAGACTCAGGGAAAGACGACTTGTCTTGACTTCATTACAGCCACCCAAGACTCCTGTTTAGCATGTAACAAGATAGATTATCAACAATAAAGAGCTATCACTGAGAATGAATCTGGCAGATGTCTACCAAGCTTCCTCCCACCCCTATTCCCTGCAGGGCAAAGTTCAAACTCCTCCAGCTGGGCATTCTAGGTCCTTCACAATCTGGCCCTTGGCTCTGTTTTAGCCCCACCTTCTACTTCCTTCTCTTCATTTGGCTTCTGCTGTGTAACTATTAACTATTTTCCACATGGTGGATGCTCTTGCACTTCAATAACTTTGCTCATAATGCTGCTTCTGCCTGGAGTTTTATCCCAGAATCTTCACCCATTTAAAATCCATTTCAAACATCCATTCAGTCATATATTCATTCAGTAAATGCTTATTCATTGCCTAATATGTTTCACACTATTATGGGCACTGGTGACACAGATATTAATCATAAACAAGAAACAATCACACACTTAGGAAGCTGGAGGAGGTCAGATGAGGTTTCCTGAAGGAAGTGTTTTCTCCCTCGCTGCTTCCCAGGAAGAAGTCATTGTTGTCTTATCTGAAGTTCCCCATGCACTGAATTTGCTGCACTCCCAAAACACTTACTACTCTCAGCCTCAAATTAGAGATATTTAGTCAATTTTAGAGCTTCAAAGTAAAAAATCCCCTTTAGCATCATCCCATTACCTATGGGGAAGAGTCAATGGCCCATGCATAACACTCAAGAAACAGGGATTAATCCTCAACTATGAGTTCTATTTATCTGGGCCCCCTGTTTTAATGACAGGTGACTTCCTACAAATCCCAAAATAAAATCTATATTACATATTATGTGCATCTAATTTCTTTTATTCCTCTTTTGGAGCCCTTCCAAAGGTCTCTCAAGGTACCACCAGCATACCCCTCTTCTCTTTCTCTCCCTGAATTTCTGCCCAGCTCATCAAAAGGAAATTGCCACCAACCCTTCCTGATTCTTAGGGTAATGCTGGCTACTGCCACCAGTGTTCTCCCAGTTGAGTGTTTTCTCCAGTTTTCTCACTTTTTCCTCACAAAGAGAGGATATGGTGGCCATGAGAACGCATCTTGCAGACCTCTGGCTATAGGGAGCATGACTGACCCAGAGACTAAGCCACTGAGCCTTGCAATCCAACATAGGATTTGCACTGAGGCCACAGTGACTTAAGGCTGCTCTGCACCAAATGTGACCTGGACCTGGGACAGAAAATTTAAGAGCATTCAATAATGAATACAAATAATATTGATGCAATCTTTTAAAATAAAATTAATGTATAACATTCTATAATGAATAAAATATCAAAATGTTAAATAAAGATTGATATTACCAATTTTTGTTTTGTTCACGCTCACACAGGGCTCAGCAAGGCTTCAGAGTGCAGCAGGGGTTCTATGGAAGACAGTTCCTGGGAGACACAGGACACCTTTGTCATCTGACTTCGGCTCCAGGACTGTCAGCTTTTCTGAACCTTTCTTAGATGACATAGCTGTCTTGGGCATTCCACCCAGTCTTTCCTTCTCTACTTCATTCCTGGTCAGACTTGCATAGTGGCCTGAATGTTCTCTTGGTCTATTCTGGCCCTAGCCACAGGCATTTCCCCTGATAAAATCCTTGCACATTTAATCCTGTCTCAGTGTCTTCTCAGAGAATCCAGATGAACACAAAAGAGGAGGATTTCTTCTTTTCTGTAGGGCAACACTGAGATAAAGTTTACTAACAAGCATAGTTTTGCAATCTGCCAAGCTAACCAAGAGGTCAATGTTTTCTATTTTTACTTTTCCATGCAGAGGTTGGCATTTCTGAGTCAGGACCCAGGCTCTAACATAAGTGTATATGTGTGTGTGTATATATATGTACACATATATATTTAAATGTGTATAATGCATACAAGTTTCAAATGGTATTGTCTTTTGGGGGAGTTAAACGTTTTTTTAAAGCTGAGTTTTGGTGTTTCGTTTGCTGATTAATGGATTGCATTGTTTAGCCAGGACCATGTACCATGAATAGCTAGATAAATAACTAACTTACCACTAACATGAAGATTTGACCTTTAAAATACTAGTGCTACAAAGAATTAAATGGTTGTAAATCAGCAACATCAAATATATTCTTCTTTATCTTATTTGGAACTACTTCCAATGCTAAGAAGAGTTTTTTTTGGGATGTCTTGAATGCATGTAGTTTGTCCATAGCTTCTTGGAAGCAGCTGGTCACTAACTTGGTGTCACCTTGGCCCTGAACATAGCACCTGGCCATGGATTTCAGAGGCCCAGACTGTGGGTTGGGCCATAGAGGTATACGGAATTTTATCAATGCAGTCTTTTAGAGGAATAGGGTCGAGATAGAGATTTTTAGTTGTCTACCCACATTGTTTCTTCTTCCTGCCTTCACTAGTTCATTTACCCGCCCTTCCCACTCATGTGCCTAATCTCATATGCCTGAGGAGGAGGAAAGGCCTTTCTCAGGCCCAGGCATGGCCTTGCCGTGACATTCAAGAATGGACACGAGACTCAACAAGGGACAATTTTATCTAAAGGAAAGCTTAAGGTTCTAGAGCTTTCTATAAAAGTGCTTCCTTGTTTTTCTGGGAAAATATCTGGAAGTGACTCTGTATTCCTTCTCTAAACATTGCCATGCGTGACTATGAGGGCCCAACCTGCTAAAAGCAGGCTGAGAGAAAGGCAGTGTCAAGAGAGACAGATGGAGCTGGTTACATTATTCTGAAGCCTGTCTTTCAACTAAACTTCCAACTATCTGAAGCCATAATTTATTTAATGCAAATTAAGTTGGATTTTGCATTGCTTTCACCCAAGAGCATTTTAAGTGTTATAGAGAATCTCATCATACAAGAGAATAAAACCCTTTATTGCACTGAGAAAAACTCAATGGAAGTAAACATTTGGAATTTTCAGTCTCTAAAAATCAGATTTAATCAGGGCTTCAAAAAAGAATGGTATTGACTCATAAAGGAAAAAAAAGTTTTTAGATCTCTCCTTCAGAACAATTGCTGTGGGAGAGTAAATGAAAAATGAAGAATGACATTTTGATTGAGCTGGAGGAAGAGAGTGTTTTCCTTATGAGAAAGGTGGTGAGCTCTGAGGCCAGGCTAAACAGACATGAAAAGAGAGAGAAGACAGGTCCGAACAGCTCTTCTTTTAAAGATATAAAAGGAGGTCTTTCAGCTGTTACTCTGTCAGCTTGGGAGACTCAGATCCAGAGAGACCTACCAGAGGAAAGACTGTTTGGGGTTGAAGGGGAAAATAAATCACACCCCTCTCCTCTTCTGAGATCTAAGCCAACTGAGAAAATGAAACAGGCATCAGTTAAGGATATAAAAATATTAGTGTCACTGCTAAATGTTCTGGGTTGGAGAACACAGTTTCAAGCTTGGTCACATATTGTTTTTATTATATTCCTGCTCCACACCCTAAGTAGTTGAACTTGCTTACACAGGCACAGGAAGTGCAGATGGATAAATTCAAGTGTCTTTCTCCTGCCCCTTCCCTGCCTTGCAGGGACAGAACCTGCCTCTTGCAAGGTTCGTTACAGGGAAGAACAGAACAAAGACTCACAATCATTCATTGCAGGCAAAGCAGCTCCTCAAGAGAGAATGAGGCTCGGGCATTGGGAGCAGTGTTATCTGTCACCTTAAGCCTGCCTAAATGAGAAAGAAGGACCAATGGGATGTTAGTATCCCAACACCCGTCAATGAGCTCAGTCACTCCTCCTCACTTAGGGAGCTATAGCAGCATGCGAGGAGGCTGTAAGTGCTATTCTAACAGTGCCTCTGAGAGTCAACATTCCCTTGTGGACACCAGAGGACAGGGTGATGCTGTCCCCCTAACAAGAGATGAGAACTCAAGAAGCATGCTGGAATGACTCAATTCCAGAGGGAGTCCACCTCCAGTGTACCATTAAGAGATTCCTCTTTCAGCCGTAAAAGAGGGTCTACAGTGAGGACAATTGGGAAACCATCTCTTTGATATTAGGAGAGCCACGACAAGTAGATGCAGAAAGATGGAACCGATTTCAGCCAGGAAGACTGGGAAGATCATTGTGGAAAGCATCAAGCAGCAATCGGTATATTTCAAGATGACAAGACTTAGTGCCTCCCACTCCCCAACCTTCCTCTTTAGGTGGGATTACAATCCCAACAGGCCTTTAAAGAACATTTCCAGGACATTTCTACTATCTCAATGGTATGGTTAGAAAAGCCTAGATTTTCTTAAATATATATTGAGTTTGGTCCCAAGTTATATATTTCTGACTGAAGCAAGGATAGGTCTTGGGTGGAGACTTCTGACTCAGGAAGGTGAGAGTAATTAAGATTTGTCTGAAGGGCAGATGCTGTCATAGACCCAGAATTCATTAACTTCACCTGTCTCCCTGCAGGAGCATCCTCAAGTGGAAGCTAGAGGAATACGCTAGAAAACAAGATATTGGGCCCCAAAAGGATGGCTAAATTCTATATGTGGCAGAGAAAGAACATAACCAATTTATGAAACAGGTTCCCATTTATAAAACCCAGCAAGGCAGCTTGAAAGGAACAGGAAAAAAAAAAAAGCAAAGAAAAATGGAACCCAGCAGGGCGAGCGATGGCTGGGAAAGCGTTTCTGCTGCCATCGAAGGAACAGGGGACACTCAAAGTGTGGAGGATTCAAAAGCCAAAGAAAGACAAAGCTCAAAGGAGCAGGGGGAAGAGGGCCAGAGAGCCTCCCTGGATGCTGAGGTCACATGTTTTATTGTCACTGGCAGCCACGTGAGTCCAGGATCTGCTAAGTGTGCTCTTTAGCTGAGACAAATGTGGGGCAAGATAGGACCTACCTAGGGAAATTAAAGCCTTTTAGAGAGAGCAGCAGTGGCCACAACCACGATGGCTTTTACAAGTGGGCTTTTTTTGAGGCAGCCTCTCCTCCCACGGACTGAGACTGGTCTCTGTGAGATGATCTTACGTGGGGTCCTCTCCCACGGTGATTTTTTCGAACTTCCTTAGCCATCGCCAACCACAGACTCACCCATTGTATCAACTAGTGGTAGCTTCACAAATATTTACTTACTGGGCACCTACTGTGTGCTAAGCCTTATGTAAGTGATTTCATGTGGTCAAATTTGCTTTGTCATGGTCATTATTCCATGACATAGGTATCTTGCAAAGGAGGCAACTGAGACCTCGGAAGGATAAGAGATGCATTCAGGGTCACACTGGGACAAGTGGCAAGCCAGGGCTTTCCACCCTGGTTTCTAGGCTTCGAATCCAGCACTTTTTTTTACCTTAGCACTTCATTCTCTTCCCACACTCTTACAGCTATAATCCCAAGTGTCCTAACCACACCCCACCCCAATTTTAATTCAGAAACACAGCGTGAAACTACAATTCTCTGCATAGTGTATTAGTGTGCTAGGGCTGCCATCAACAAAGTACTGCAGACTGGGTGGCGTTAACAACAGAAATGTATTTTCTTACAGTTCTGGTGCTGAAAGTCTGAGATCAAGGTGCCAGCAGAGTTGGCTTCTCCTGAAGCCTCTCTCCTTGGCCTGGGGATGGACGTCTTCTCCTGCATTTCCACGTGCTCATACTCTGTGCGTATGTGGTCCTAATCTCCTCTTCTTATAAGCACAACAGTCGTGTTGGATTGTGTCTCACCCTGATAACCTCATTTTACCTCAATCACCTCTTTAAAGAACCTACCTCCTAATACGGTCACATTTCGAGGTACTGGGAATTAGGGCTTCAACATACGGAATTTGGGGGAATACAACTTAGACCATAACACTTAGCTAAAATATGCTTTCAACGTGTTATGGTGTTTTTCAGCTTGCAAAACACTTTCAAACTCGTTACTCCATGTGATCCTTTGAAACATCCCCATTTGGGGAGGGGGAACCGAGGTTCAGAGAGAATGTTAGTTGTGCTCTATCACAAAGGTGGCAAGCGGCCAACGTAGAGTTCTTGTACAGGTTTATTTTTCTTGCTTCTTACCCCAGTCTGATGGGTACCCCATAGCTCCAGATTGTCTCCATAGAATTATGGCTATAAATTGGAACTTGACTAGGATAACAGGTAATGTCACACACAATGCAGATATTCAGAGCCAATCTCAGACAGGTTATGGAGAAGGAAGAGAATGCCCATGTGAGTGTTCTTTATGCAACAGGCAATGGAATTCTGCCCACAGCTCCCAGAAGTTTTGCAAGGATCATGTTGGAGGGCAGAGCCTGGAATTAGCAGGGCCATGTGGTGGCTGATTGATGACAGAGCCCATGGCAGGGCCTACGGGTGTCTGTACATTCCCTGTCCCCTCTTCCTTCTAATGGAGCCATGATTTATTCAAATGGCTGGAAAGATCCACTGAACTTCAGGAGGGTGAGCCCTACTCTATCCACAGTGGGGGATGACTCATGATTACTTAAGCCAGGTATGGGTTTCTCATTCCCTTCGATTAGTGACTGGGTTGCAGTGGCCATGTGACAAATTCTAGCCATTGGGATGTAACCATAGGTCTTTTGGAAAGGCTTTGCCTTTCTGCTAAAGGAGGGGAGATTTGTCTGATATGGTCAATTTGTTTATTTTCCCTTCCCTCTTCTTCCTGCCTGGAATGTAGACATGCCACAAGGTGCAGGGGCCAGTTTATAGTCATGGGGCAGCACAAAGGAGGAGAAAAGCCACCTGTCTCAGGATGGCAGAGGACAATGCAGAAGGAACCTGCATCTTTGAGACCTTCATTGGACAGTGTCCCAGGCCTGGATGACTCCCCTTTGGACTTTGGACTGTGTGAGGAAAATGAATGTTTCTATGCCACTGTGATGTAGGTTTTTTGTTTTGCTTTATTTTGGTTTTTGCTGCCATGCAAAAGTAAGCCCAAATCCTGACTGGCGATTCTGAGTGCCCACGTGACCATTTACAGACCAGGGCTGGTTTGAGAGAGCTGGCTCTGGGTTCTGACCACTCTGCCTCACTGAGAGCCCATGTTCTGTGTTTACTGACGCAGAGAAGGTGAAACTCCGCCTTCCCTGCTCAACACACAGCTGGTAGGAAGAAGCAGCAGCACTGCCCAGGTGACTCACCTAGGTTGGCTCAGCCCTCCCTGTGCTGGGACAACCAGTTAACCAGGAGTAGAGCACATGGCAACATCTCAGCAGAGGTATGACAAAGGACAAGAAGATAACAATGATCAAACACCTCCTACAAGCTACTGAGTGCCAAGCATGTGCCAAACACGGCTGTAGCCAAAGGGGTCACAGGCAACACATAAAACCAATAAAAATCATTATCCTTGTGGATCCTACATGCTAGACAGGGAAAGTAAAGGATTAACAACCAAATAAGTTATACATTCACATACATATATGCACACATACACACACATGTCTATTAGATATATAACATTTACAGGGTGAAAGTACTGTGGGAAAAATGCCATAAGGAAGGGAGATAAGAAGTGTTGGGTGACCCTTTCCATGCTGTGTGGCCTCTCTGGCCCCATCCCTCCGCCCCCATCTGTAAAATGAAGGGCCTGCACCGGGCTCCTTTCATCACTGGCGTCTTTGAGACTCTGACACACTCCCTCTGCTTAGGAACTGGCTCACCTTTCAGTGCTTTCTAAAGCACTTGAATGAACTCCTGTGAATGAACTGCATTCCTGCTAGCCTGAAATTCAAACTCACTCTGTAGGTCACTTCTCCCCTTTGTGAGTCCTGTTGGCACCATTTTCTTCTTTATGGAACTAGTTACAGTTGCAGTTTTATATTTGCACAATTATTTAATTATATTCTATTAATTAATTAAAATCTTCCACCCTCATTGAATGCCTATTTTTGCCCACTATTATACCCCAATGGTTAACACAGTACCTGGTGCCTACTTGTGCTCAATAAAATTATGGTTGAATGAATGAATGAATACATGCTATCTCATCTCTATTTCTTTAATCTTAAAGACATTTGATGTCTGTCTCTTCTTCAGCATTCCTTCTTTGAGTTTTTCATTGATATTTTCCAAAGAGCTCTTTTCAAAATTTTATGTTTTCAAACCCAGAGGACCTAGGTATATATTTCATTCATTTTCTAGATGGAATAAATTTTGTTTATAAATTATGCAACGTGTGAGCTTAGGTGGTGGTAATGAACTTGTATACAGTGAACTCTGAAGACGCTTCATTACCAGGAAGAAAATGTCCCATGAGTGTGCACACACACAAATGTACACAGACAAGCATGCACAAATCCAAACTTGCTTTATAATTTATAAAGGGGAGGTGAGTGTAGATGCCTGACTTACGTCCTGCCTCAGGCACTGGGGTGTCTTTCTGCAGTCAGCCTCTGAGCATCTCCTTGTGGGCTCCTCCTCAAGAGTGTATGATCATAAGGGACTGTTCTGAAATGTAGATACCCTGAGCTTTTGTGGATACAATGTTGCCTGTGAGAACGATCACAGGCATTAAATGGCACGGGATTGCTGCACAGCATGGAGTCATGACATCTGGGGAGGAATAACAAGAGACTGGTCATTTGGCACATGTTGTCACAAGGACATCTGGTCAAAATCCTGGTGGCCTGTTCACATTAGCTATTACCTGACCTGCTGAGACTCACTCATTTCCAGCTTCTCTATTATGACAATTTGAGAGAGACAGTGATTGTAATAAACCTGATACCTTTGAATGCTTTTGCCCAGCAACCGAAGTTGACACACCAGTCTCCATACATAGACCCAGTTTTGTATTTATTATTTATACATCTTTCTTGAAAGGCTTTTATAATTCATGTAATTATGTATGTGCCAAAATGGCACATTGTTCCACAGTATGGGTTAGGCCATTTTTAAGCCATGCTACAGTCATCTTCAGAATACTAAAGAGCCACTCTGGTGTTGTCCATTGAGGTATCTGGATTTGGTAGCCCCTCTCGGTTGGAGTCAATTTCTGGTGGCCTGAGAGGGCGATGCCATTGGCCTATCTCCACCCAGCCCTCTTAGGATGCTTTTCTTCTGACAGATGGGTTGCAATACAAAAGCAACTAGCACAACATCTGGTAGGAAGTAGAAAACTCATACCCTTGTGGTTTTCTGACAACAAAGGCAAAAATCAAACAAAAATAATCAAACACCAAAATTGTCAGTACTATCATTCCCTGCTAACAAGAAAAATAGGGTGACAGGAAGGACAAACCTTTTCCTAGCAGCAACTTTTAAGAGGCAATCACTATAGAGATCTTTATGTAAGGGATATGGAACAATGGAAGAGATATTCTCTTCGGTAGCATTTTTATAGAAGATACAGAAACATGCTTTATTTGGTCATTTCTTATATGGCCCCTTAATAAAAGAAAAGGACATCCCCTTAAATAGCCATTCTCTGGTGGCAGTTTTACAGGTGTGAGAGTAATGGTGTTGAGACCTAAAGCTGTTGGTGATCTGACTTGATAGAGGATGTGTCAGCGTCACTGAAGTAGGAGGGATGAGCCCACACTGCTGTCTCAGACATCACTCACTCTGCAGCCAGGGCACAGCAGTTGGTTCGTGACTATTCCATACAGAGAGCTCAGGAGGGACCTGGACAATAGGGATTGAGCTCTCCCTTGGGCAGTCTCCGTGGCACTGGCTTTTTTCCTCTCTCTTTCCCTCTCTTAGCCTTTTAATGCTCCAGCATCTTTTTTTTTTTTAACTTTCTCCTTTGTATCACCCCTGAAGTTGTCACCAGGAAAAGAAGTCTCTGCCACATGTGCTGGAATCTTGCTCCAAGGCCCAGCATCTTCCGAGGCCTGAACTGGCTCTGTGTATGGAGACTGCAGTGTTAACTTGGGTTGCCGGGCAAAAGAATTCAAGTGTGTCCAGTTTATTACAATCACTGCCTCTCTCGAATTGTCACAGTAGAGAAGCCGGAAATGAGTGAGTCTCGGTAGGTCAGATAGTACCTAAAGGGAAGAACTGTATCCCCTAAAAAGATATGTTGAGGCTCTAACCCTTCATACCTGGGAAGGTGACCTTATTTGGAAATGTAACCAAGTTAGGATGTAACCAAGTCAGGACCCGTCCATACTGGATTTCGATGGACTCAGTGAAGATGTCCTTACAACAAGAGGGAAATTGGACAGAGAGACACACAGGGAAGATGCAGTGTGAAGATAGAGGCAAAGACTGCAGTGATGCAGCCACAAGTCAAGGAGCCCCAAGGATGGCTGGAATCACAGAAGCTGGAATAGGAAAGAAAGAATCCTTCCCCTGAGCCCTCGAAGGGAGTATGGCTCTGCAGACTTCCTTCAGACTTCTGGCTCCTGCACCAGAATTCCAGTGCGTTAAGCCACCAATCTTGTGGTATTTTGTTACAGCAATGCTGGCAAGCTAACACAGTCCCTAATAGCGCTTTAAGTGTAAGAGATGTGCAAATGGAAAAGCCAGAAGTGTCTGAGCTTGGACAGGATTTACTTTTTACAAGCCCATGACTGTTTGGAGATGAGCATGATCTTGTAAATATAATACAATTGATAATAGTAATGATGGATAAATTCATAACTAATGGGTACAGAGTGCACTATCTGGGGGATGGGCATGCTTACAGCTTCAGCTTGGGTGATGCAAAGGCAATATACATAACCAAAATGTGTGTACCCCCATAATATTCTGAAATTTTTAAAACAAAGAAATAAAAATAAATAAAAAATAATAGCAATGATACAACCCCACCAGAATGCACAAGGCACCCATGCCCTGCCGTTGGAAGAGCTCAGATTTGCCTCAGAAAAGGTGGCCTCCCCACACTTCAGTGCACCAGGAAGGAGCCAGGATAGCATTACTTACCACTTACCTTTCAAGGGCACGCTGAAGACCAGCATCTCCATAATATCTGTCCAAGGAATTGGAGCTTCTTGGAGAGCTGTCACTAGCTAAATATAAAGTATGTTATTATCCCCCCAAACGTTGGCAATTCTTTGTCACTTTCCTTTTGAAAAGAAAATTATACTTACCCAAAGCATTTCATTACCACCTGTACCATTACCACCTGTTCAATGTAAATTTAGAAACCTAAACTTATATAACCCCACAGCCAAATGTGTTAGAGTTAGGAACCCAGGGTACCTGGAATATTGCTATAACAGAAAATAAACGTTGGCATGTGGCCTTGCATGACTGTTCAGTCTAAGCTCTGAATCATCCCTGTTCAGAGAGGCTCCTGCAAACTATTTTATGGGATGTTTTGCCTACATTTGCCTACATTGCCCGTAATAGTTTTTGCCAGGTAGATCTAATAGACTTACTGAGAATTATACCACCATCTCTCTGAATGTTTGGGATTCCTTCTTTGATGTACATATAAAAAGTAAAGTCCCATTTAGGGAGGCATAGTTTCCCTGGGTCAGTCTTCCTCAATTGGCTGTGGATATCCCTGGATACATGCTATACAGCAGCAAAGCCCTTTGGATGTATTGCACGTCCCCCTCTAGTAGCACCTTCAAAGGGTGACTGGAATCATGTCAGTAAGGTTGTACCTCTTTCTTTTAAGCTGGTATGTTATTTTCTCCCAGTCCCCAATCTCTTTGGACAGGGCTGTAGCTCTAGATGACAATATCAACCCTATGCTTGGCATGTGCGTTGTTGTCTCAATTTCCTCACATACAAAATAGGGAAATAACTCCTAGTAAATTGGATTGCTGTGCACATCAAATGAGCTAATTCTGTTAAAGAAGTGAACATGGTTCCCGATACGTAGTATGTATTTGATAAATGTTAGATATTAGAAGAAAAGGGAGGTAATGGAGGAAGAAAAGAAAGAAGGCAGAGGAGGAGGAGGAAGAGGAGGAGAAAGAATTGTTATTACTAGTGGCGATAGTAGTGCTATTCTCTAGGTCACCTCAGAACTCCAGTGACAAGTGGCTAACAGCAAAGAAGGCTGCAGAGGTAACAAACTGGACTCAGGCTTAAAGATTTTCTGTTGAATTTTCATGATTTATCAAAAATGTCAGCCAGCTGAAAACAAGCTGGCCAATCACTCTCCCAGCCGTGTGAGTTGTCCCAAGTAAAAGACTGAATGGTAGCAGAGGCAGAGGTCCCGCTGCAGCTGCCAGACCCGTCACCCACTGCAGTGGGGAGAACAACAACCTCCCGAAAAAGTCCACGTCTTAGTTCCGGGAAACTGTGGATATGCCATGTTATACGGCAAAGAGGAATTACGGCAGCAGATGGAATGAAGGTTGATGATCATCTGACCTTAAAACAGGGAGATTAGCCTGGGTGACCCAGGTGGGCCCAATGTGATCAAAAATGCCCTGCAATGTGGAAGAGAAAGGCATAAAAGTCAATGTCAGAGTAATGCAATGTGAGAATGACCTGACTGATGATCGCTGGCTTTGCAGCTGAAGGGACCTATGAGCCAAAGAATGTGGGCAGCATCTAGAAGTTAGAAAGTGCAAGGAGATGGTTTAACCCGTATCACCTCCATAAGGGAACTCAGTTCTACTGACACCTTGATTTGAGCCCATGGAAATTCATTTTGTACTTCTGACTTCCAGACCCATAAGATTGTAAATTTGTCTTGTTGTAAGCCACTGCATCTGTGTTCATTTGTTACAGCAATCATAGGAAACCGATATATCCATCAATAATCACACTGAACTCTATCCCAGCCAACCCCAACCCCAGGGCTGTGATCCTCAGTAAGCCCAAGGGTAGCTCATCAGAGAACTATCCTCCTAAATAAGGAAATAGGTCTTCTAAGAGGAGCAAAGTGTTGGACAAGCTGAGGGACAAACCTGAGGGACAAAGCTTAAAGACAGAAGAATGAGCCTGTGACCCCCTTCTCTCCCCCTGGACCCTCCAGAGCCCTTTTCTTCTTGCCAACACCCAAGAGCTCTTCTCTTCCCCTTCTTTGCAGGCTACTCCGATTTTTTTGAGTGATTCTTTCACAGGAAAGGGCCAAAAATTCTGGAAATTTGAGCAACAGGAATGTCCCTGGGGATGAGTCTGAGCTCTGCAACTGTGGACTCTCATTTCATGGCAAAGTTTATAGAAAGGTTCATCATATTGATTTCAGGGGGCATTTGAGGATATCCCCGTTAACACCAAAACCACATTTCAGATATTAGATAAGAGAATATTTTATAAATTACCATGCAAATGTAGGTATCATTGGCATTTTTGAAGGCTTAAGTATTATTAAGTGGTATTACTATTGTAATATTAGCATAGAATGTGGGGGAATTAAGGGGATTATGTATTATATTAATTAGCAACAATTTATGCTTTCAGCAATACCCTTAATTATTAAAATCTCTGTCTTGGGGGAAAATAGCTAACACCAGGTTATAAAATAACTACATGATGTGGCCCCTTTTCTGTGTGCAGTAATTCTATTTTAGAGTCATGTCTATTTCATTTTATACCAGGATTCTGTATAATTAATTGTGACTTTGACTTCAAGGGAACATTTTAGAATATTAAGAGTAGGGTTAGTCTTACGGGAAATTCAGCAGAAGGTGTTTACGTAAAAACAAACTGAACACTAATTCCTTTGTAATGAACACTCTTTCAGAACCTCTCCCTTCCTTCCCAGCCCCTCTCCCTCTCATCCCTACCCACACCTTATCCCACGGCTACTGCAAACTTTACAGAGACTATCAGAAGATGTTGGAGAGGTTCATACACAACACCATCACGTTAAATAACATACCATTTGGATAAATCAACAAGGATTTGCAGAATGCTTATCTTAATATTGACATTACGTAGACAATACTTACTAAAGTATTACAGGTCATGCTGGACATGAAAAATAACATTCATGTGGCCCACTGGAGTGAAAGGTCAAGGCAGCTCCCAGAAAAGGGGATCCATTTAGAACCTATGACTGCCCCAAGACCCACCCAGCCATCCCTGGGACTGAGGAAACTGTCATCCTGAAACACTTCTACCCAGTGCATAAAATATGTCACATACCCTGGTTGGAAAGATCTTGGAGAAACAGTAAAAGGTAAGACAACAGAAAGGTAGCACAGCCCTGCAGTGAACCACTGGGTTCTGGAGTCAAGTCCAACCTCTTCCATTGCCAGCTCTGTGGCCTCGGTCAAATTACTTACTGGTCTAAACCTCTGTTTCATTATTGGTAACATGTGGATGTGAGTCACAGCACCCACTTTACAAAGTTATTATGACGGTTACAGTTGTAAATGCTAAGAAGAGTGCCTGGTGTACAGGGACTTCTACATGAATATTTATAGTCAAGAAGCCTGGTTTCAAGTGCTAACGCATGCCATGTGACCTTGAGCAAGTTGTTTTGCCTCTCCAGGCCACATTTCTATTATTTGTAAATGAACACACGTTTGTAAAACGTTACAGCATCCCTCATCCCAGTTCTTTTGGGAGAGTCATATCATACATATTGTTTCAGCACCTGCCCCCATTTGCTCTGAGAAAGGTTCTGAAAAGTGTTCCAGCTTGATGATGGCTGTATTGTCATCTAAATGTCTTTGGCAATTTTTACGCCCGATAAACCTGGCAACCAGGAGGTTATGGCTATCCCTTGTGAGAGCTGTTTTTGGGAAGGTTTCGGACAGAAGTCCAAGTGCAGACAGTCTCAGAGCAAAGGTGCAGGATCAAGACAGGGAACCTAGAGTCCAGGTCCAGACCATCTCCATGGATTTAGGTGAGGACATAGAGGAGGAAAATGAGGCACAAGCTAGACTGGAATGCGGTTAAAGGGAAACTGGAGTTTGTGTGTGTGCTAAGGTAGAGATGTGAGTGCGTTCATGTGCTGGAAGCAAAGCACCAGTACAGAGCTCGGGGCTCAGACAAATGGGAAAGAAAATGGATGATTGATGGAGTGAGACGCCAGAGGTTGTGGGAGGGAGTTGTAGGGTCTCAGATCCTCTCTCCAGGAATCGGTGAATTTTATACTGGCAACTGGATGACTTAATTGAGCTCTCTGATTTCAGTGATGCCCACAAAAGAGATAAGCACATGTTAAATTCTAGACTATTCCCAGTTGATTTCTGTGTCTGCAGTTGGTGAAGAAATAAAAGCAAAGTGATAGAGATTGATTTCATTTTTCTCAGGAGGCCTGGCTGGCACTGATAATGCAGCTGATACTATAATTACTCCGGGAGTCCTTGGGCCAGAGCTCCCCTGGAACCAACTTCTGGGCAACCTCATTGGATTGTCACTCTTCACAGGGCTCAAGCCATCCCACCAACTCCAGGAAAACCAACCCTCCAGGAAGATCAGCAATCCCTTCAAGCACATAAGTTTCTTTTTTTCTTTTCTTTTATGATTACCCCATAATTTCGTGAAATAAGTTTCTTAATGGAGCACATTTTAAAAGAGTTTGATTAATAGGAATTACTGCGAATATTCATTCCAAGGTTGCTCTTCCGACTGAAAGTCCCGCAATGTCCCAGTTTCTCCAGGGTCTCTCCAAATCACTCACCGTCACCAAGGAGGACCACTCTGGTCTCTGCTGTCTTAAAATTGGCAACTGATTGCTCCAATATCTACTATTGTCTTTTCTCAACCCTTCTTGTACCTGCTGATCTACATGGCCTGGGGCAACAAAAGATACATTCATTCATTGATTAAATTATTCACTGATTTATTTATTCACAGAGTATGTTTCAGGCACCGTGCTTTACACTAGGGACTCAGAGATGAAGAAGACACAGAGTCTTCAGTTGTGCAATGTTCAGTGTACAAATCCCTCCTCTGGAAGAACTGGACTAGCCTATAGAACCACTGACAATTTCCCAAACACACTATGCCTGTTACCTGTCATTCTTTGAATTTATGCCTCACTCCTCCCACCAAGTGTATAATCCCCCCATATCAGTTTGTTTGTTTTATGCTACAAGTAATAGAAAAACAATAAATCTAATTTAAATAATGGTGATTTGGTTCAAACAAAGGGAAGCCTGGAGGTGGAGCAGCCTTCATGGTTTCTGGAATCTAGTGTCATAGGCTCTTTCTCTGCTAGTCACTCAGCTCTGTCCTTCTCCATGTAGTGAGTTCATTTTCAGGCTCACAGAGGAAAAATGACTCTGATATTTTCCAGAGGATAAGGGAGAGTGGGAAGCAACAGCCCAAATTTTCCAGCACATTTATCCTTCACTTTTCATTAATCTGAAATGGACCAAGAGGCAATTACAAAACCAATCCCCATGGCCAGAAGACAGCCATGTATTGAGGTAGGCCTGGGTAACCCATATTAATTACTGTGCGAAGGCAATGAGATGACCCTGATTGGAATTAGGCAAATGAGAGCCCATGATCAGAGTAGAGGAGGGCAGTTTTCCTTAAGACCTCATAGCTGTCCTATAAAGGGACAGACACAGAATGGATGTCAAGTGATCATTGGTTGATGGCCGCAGCATCATGTGGGAACAGGAATACCCACTGTCACTCTGCACCAGACATGATTGGGAATGCCCATCACTTCTGGAAGCAAAATCTTAATGGGATCCAGGCTCTTGCCACAGGACAAAGGGCTTCAGATGCTAGAGCTCACCTGAGGATAGTCAGATAGTCACTCCCATTGCATTTCCCTATTCTCAAAGATATCTGGATATTTGCTCCAATTAATGCTAATAGGCAGACCCAGAGAATAATTGAATTATTCCTCAACTGCTCTGTTTTTCTGCTGGTGGACTGGCCTCTAGAGATAGAATGAGATACTTTCCACATTGACTCAGTGGGAGAGCTTGTTTTTATTCTATGTCACATACTATATCTCACAGGGCAAGGAGACAATTTCAGCATCGTTCAGCATCTATTGGCTTATTTTCACATAAAGGTTAAAACAAAGACTCCTTCTTAGAGAGCAACACTTTCTCATTGTGAGTGCGAAATCCAGGATTATGGGATTTCCTAATGAGAATTTGTGAACAAGTAGGTGGAGAACAAGCCTGTGGTGTTATCCCAGCCTGGTCAGTGCACTGGGAGAGGAAGGAACTCTCCAGCATGAAGCAGAGAGGCTTCCTAGGGGGTGATGTGTGCCCTGGGTCATCCTTCAAAGGTGTATCACCTGCTTTGCTCCAAGAAGGAGCTCTGTGTCCAGAAAAGTCTTCCAGTGGTGGAGATTGTACCATAGCCACAGATTATCAGATCAGCAGGAGCCTCTGGAAGTCATTTCACCATCTTTCAAGTCAAGAGAAGTTAGGCAGCTTCTCCAAGAACACTTCCCTAAGAGAATAAGATATCTGAGGAATAAAAGATGAAAATAGGAAGTGTCACACCATGTGACTTGGCAGAACCAGAGTACAGCTGTGGGCCAGGCCCATGACAGACCTCTGAAACTTGGGGTTGGCACCAAGAGCAGATAATCAAGCTCAGACAACAGGTCACTGAAGGCCATTCCTGTGGGAGTCAGAGACCTTAGGTTCAGACATGAGGCTGATTCTGAAATCAATGTGGGTAGCAGGAATCTGAGGACTTCTGCCAAGTGGCTTCTCTGCTGCCTCTGCCAGGTTTTATTGGATGAAATTCTCCTGGATCAGCAGCTCTTGCACTGAGGTATTTTGAGGGCATTTTTTATTTGCAGTCCTGAAAGATTCCATCCAGAAAGGGGAAGAAGGAGATTGCCCAAGTATTTGAGGGGTCATTTGTGCCCAGCTCTGTGCTGCTTAACATGTGTTTCCTGTGCCTCCCTCCATTCCCTCCTCCTACACATACCCCCACACACTCATATGCTCTCACACACACATGTGCACTCACATATACTCATACACTCACACATACACACACTCACATGCACCCACACACTCACACATGTGCACGCTCACATATACACTCACATGTATACATTCACACTCTCTCACATGCACCCACACTCACATACTCTCACACACATGCACTCACACATGCACACACTCACATACACTCATACACACACATATATGTACTCACACTCTCACATGCACCCACACACTCACACACTTGCACACTTGCACACTCACCCACATGCACACACTCACGTATGCTCACACATTCACACATATACATTCACATTCTCTCGCATGCACCTGCTCACACACTCTCACACACTTGCACACTCACATTCTCATACATGCATGTGCACACACATATGCTCACACACATACACACACTCTCACACACACTCATATTCACTCACACACTAATTTGTTATGTTAGTTCTCTTATCCCTGAGTCTGTCTGGGTTTATGTGTCACACTCCAAAATCCTCCTAGCCCTTCTTTGGAAAAAGGAGTTAAGAGAATGATCTTCCCTGATTGCTACATTGAAGAAGGGTGGCCATGGTCCTTGGCATGCAGAGAGGCTGGGTTTGGTGTTTTTATCTCACTCATTTCAAGAATAATTTTGATTGTCTACTAGGAATAAGTATTCTCTCAGATGGGGGATATAGAGGGTGGGGAACAAAAATAATTATCAAGCAGCAAGGAATAGCTAAACTACATGCCTACACTACTCAAGTAAATGGAAGAACATGATGCCTGCCTGAAAATCAGCATTGGGATAACAAAGAAGGAGAGAGCACTTCTCTTTTGTAAACATCCAGTGGTCCACAATTTCCCATTTCATCCATATGCTTAACCCATGAATTAGCTATTCTTGATTATATTTCACAAATGAAGAAACTGAGGCCAAAGGAACATGCTGAGATCACAGGAAAGGTGCAAAATGTCAATCTTTTTCTATAAATGCAAATTTCACCACAAGAGAGAGTGCTTCTGATCTTCCAGAAGAGGAGACGTTTGGGCTGAGCCTATAAAGAGACAGTCAAGAACTTGAATGTGGGTCCACAGAGGCCATGGGAAGCATGGGAGCCAAGGCTCCTGGGCAGAATGTGCTGCCCACCCTGTCGAGTGCCATGTGTCCGGTTTGCATGTGCAGTAGAATGCTGGGCAGTAAAGGAGATGTGCAGGCCTCAGAGACAGGCACTCGCCGTGCCAGGGTTTCACACCTGGTTCAAGAAACTTAGGTAAAGATCAGATCAAGTGTTTTTGCCTTATTTCTTGAGAACTTTTGCAGCTAGACTATCTGTCAGTGGAAAAACCCTGCAGGTCCCTTGCTCCATTCCACTCTGCTCTCTGCATAGGCCACAACCTCACCCAAGAAGTGCTTTGAGTCCTTCCTTCCTCCTGTACCATTCTCTGAACAAACATCACTCTTCATTTGATGTCCTCAGTCAGGGCAAACCTTCCTGCTTCCCCCCTGGACCACTCCAATGACCTCTTCCCCTGGCCAGGGTCTTCACCCTGGCACCCACTTCCTACAAAAGACAACAGAGTGAATTTTCTGAAAAAGTAACTTTGGCCACGTCATTTCCCAATGTAGAGCTCTTTCAGAACTCACTGTTGGAAGCAAATAACTAATAAATTCAATGAATTTTGATAGAAGAAGGCACAAACTCATGCTGGAACACTTAATCAGGCTGGAAATTCAAAAAAATTTTCAGTCACATTGATGTCTGATATAAATAATAAAGAATTTCTGAGGACCCTACAGGCAAAGAGGTCTTTGAACACAGAGGGTGTTCAAAACAGGCAGCAGCAGATGGAAAGGACTTGTGGCCTGGAGCACCAACATCCGGGGAACTCCATGAACTTAGACACACTGAGACAGGGTCTCACGGGGGAAACAGAGAGGAATGGGATCGGCGGGGAGGCAGGGACCCGGAACGCCCTATGATCCCACGATTCCAGGATTGCAGCGGGTACATGTCAGGCACAATGGGCGTAAGAACTGCTGATGCAGGGCTGTGCCTTTCACCCCTCAGGCCTCCTGACCCCAGATGCCTCCTGAATCTGTCATTCGTAGAATCAGATTCTTGCCCTACTTCAATTATATCAGTCCCTACAGTGTCTCTATCTCAAGTCTATGGCCTTTTCTGTATTTGATTGGAAATTCCTCTAAAGAAGAGGCAGGGGGAAGGCTTTGAAGAAAGCTCCTTTTTTGAAGATGAGGGCATTCACAGTACAGAAAGAGGAATAAAGTTCTATATCTTGGTAGACCCAGGCAGGTGAAAAACATTTCTAAGAGCCTGAAGCAGAACTGTCTATGATTCATGGAGTAATGTCAGCGCCCGTCATATGAGCCTCCCATGAAAAGAATTGTAAGGGAACTTGAGCTCCAAGGACAATTGCTCTGTAATGGGTTTCAGCACTCAACTCCATAGGCTTGCAAGATTCAAAGAAAAGATTAAACCCCAAGGGTACAGGAAAACAGTCTCTGTCTATTTGTCAGAGAGAATAAGCCTCCCTCCACTTTCCAGCCCCAACATGCACCAGCTTTCAAGAATGACCTCCACCCGGGCTTGGCTGGGCTCTCCTTACTGCCCAGGCCAGCAGCTGTCTTGGCGTTTTAGAGTTTCAATTCAACTTAATTCTATTCAGTGGGTTTTCACAAAGCCCCCACTCTGTGCACAGTTCTGTGCCAGGTGCTGAGAATACAGGAATAGGTAAGGTACCATCTCTGGCCTCTAGGAGTTCAAATCCTAGTTACAAGAAACAGACACATAGCCGGGTCATGGATGGATGGCTTATGAAGAATATTCCACTCCAGTGTGTGGGAAACAGCACCCCTCCTCTGCTCCAGGCTACCACCAGCTTTGAATCCCAGTTCAAGGATCACCTCCTCCAGGGATCCCACCTTCCACTTCCAGCAGGGAAGGAAGAAAGGCTGAGGGGCTCTGGGAGAGAGACTTCAGAACATGAGGAGCTAGGGGTACATTTGAAGGCAGGAGGACCCTTTCTCTAGGCCACTAAAGTCTCCCCAAATCATAATTTAAAACCCCAAGTTCTTTCAGCAACACTGTCTCAGTTTTGCTAAACTATTAGTCCTAAAAAATAAGCAAAAGTCATCATCACTGCCTTACGAATGAGGAAACTGAGGCCTAGAGAGGGAGAATGATTTACCCAGGCTTGCACAGCAAGGAGGAACAAGGAGCCAGAGGATGGCTGGAGCCTCTCCCCAGTCCCGCAGGGTTGCGTCCTTAGCTAATCCCTAGAGCTATCCCAAATGGCAAACTTTATCTATGTTTGCACGAAAAGGATGGCTTCTCATGAAAAACCAGCTGAGTATGTGAGTCTGAGAGGAGGAAGCAGGTGGTTGTGTATGAACAGACCCCTGGAAGTCAGCTGGGCCACCATGTCAGGGAAGGCCGCTGTGGCTGAGAGCCGCTGAGGTAGGGAGGCAGGAGGCAGGTCCTACTCCAGAAGCTTCATCTTCCTCATCGGGGCATTGACTCCATAGGGCTGCTCTGAGGATTATTTAAAGATAAGGTGGGCACATTCCCAGGGACAGGGCTTGGGACACAGTAGGCGCACAGTATGTGGTAGCTGGTCATAGAACTGTAAGGCCAGGATTTACGAGGTAAGACATTGAAGCGTAGCAAAGTGTGGCTTGCCTAAGGTCCGAAAGCTAGGTGACGACAGACGCAGATTTTCTGAGTACAGGTCAGCTCTCTGCCTGCTGCGTTTCCCAGATACCATAGGCACAGCCTTCTAGGCCTCCATGAAATCAAATGTCACCGTGGGGTTTTTCTGTTCATTAACAGCTATTCTTCCAGCCTCGGAAGGAAACTCTTTCTTCACTGTTCATGAAGCATCAACTAAAGAAAATTGCCAACACTTCTCAGCTCAGCGAGCAGCATCTCAGAGCATCTGGCAAGGAGAAAAGAGGCCTGTTTGATTTCCATAAAGCCAAGAAGTCCTGGAGCCCAAAAAACGCAAACATTTAGTTGTCTAACCCACCTTCCATCTCTACTTTGCAGCTCTTTTGAGCACTTGGCAGCCCTCCCGTGTAGTAACCTGATCTTCACCTGTTCGGCACGTATGAAACATTGACTATGTGTTGGGCGCTGGACCAGTTGCAGGAGACATAAGTATGAACAGCTACAGGTCCCACCTAAGCATGCTAAAACATAGTCTCGCCACCCACAGAGGACTGATAAGTTCTTTTAGAACAGGGATCATGTCTCCTTTCTTTCCCGGAATGTTCTTGGGGCCAGGTATATTGCTGGGCACAGGGCAATCTACTCAGGGCCTTGGTGGCCAAGCGCCAGGCCAGTCTGGTTGCAAGCCCAGGGTTCTCACTTTAGAAGTGAGTGCTATTCTCCTCCCTCACTCTGCAGGACAGAATGCAGGACCGTGATGATGGATATGGCTGTGAACCATCAGCATTGAAACAGAAACTGCAAACCCAAGCGGGAAATCTCATCTCCCTTTGCCCTGCCAGGATGCAAGCTTCTCTTGACAGTTTCTTATGTTTCAATCTCAAAAATAAAAGTTTATCAATGTCCTATATATTTTGGACAATCTTGGGTACATTTACACCCATTATTTTATCTAACCCGACAGCCTTCTGGTGAGATAAACAGAAATATTCCTATTTTGTAGACATGAAATAAAGGCTCAAAGAGATCAAGTGCCTTGCCCAATGTCACACCTTGGAAAGGACAGATGGGGATTCTAATTTGGGTTTCCATGCCTTGCTGTGACACTCATTGCATTTCATTTGTGCAGCCTTCCTCTGCCAAATACTTATGCATATACATACACAAATTAGCATGGTGTCTAGCAATTCAGGTTTAACCAATCCTGCTCAAGAACAGATTATGATCCTGAGCTTCCTGCCACTACCACTGTTATGGCAAGCCTAGTGCATGCACCAGCAATGGTAGAGATGAGTGGTTAAGAGCACAGGATTTAGAGGAAGGCTGTTCGCTATCCACCCTTAGCCAAATGCCAACCTCCCTGTGCCTCGGTTTTCTTGTTAGTAAAATGGGACAGTAACAACTGTGGTAAAAATAAATAAATAAATAAATAATACAGACAAACCATAAGAAACAGTGCCTGGGACATGATTTGACCCATTAAATATACAGTGTTGTTACCATGCACCAGCGCCAGGCACTTTACGTACCTCATTAGCTCTACTTCTTCCAGTAACCCTGCAGAGTAGGTAACATCATCCTCATTTCCGAGATGAGGAAGCTAACATTCCAAAAGTTTAAATCATGTGTCCAAGTTTACACAACTAGAAAAAGAAGTGAGGACCATTTTGGCCAATTCTGTGCTAAAGAACCGTAATTCAAAAGGATCAAGCCAACTTGAGTTCTGTTCACCAGCAAAACAGGACACTACGTTTGGGTCATAACACTTGAAAAAGAGCCCTGATCCATCTCAGTCTGAAAACCTCCACCAGAGGTCTTTGCTGATCCCCCAACCTACATTTCTGCCCTTCGACATTTCACGTTCTCAAGGCTTCTTTTGTAAATCTGACTGAAAGGAAACACTGTTCTTCCAGCCCCAACAGAAAAGTGACTTGGGAAGAATTTCCCAAGTGTCTCTGCCTGTCTGTGATTATTTGTGTGGAAGCCTCAGAGAGTTTGGACAACTCTGCTCAAGTACATTCCCAGTGTGCAAGCCTGTGTCAACACTCTTTCCAATCATCTGATATTTATTCTTCATTAGCAATGAAAGAATCAGCAAGCCCCATTCGACATGCTTACCTGAACATCTGGAACTAAAAGCATGCCGAATAACATTCATGTTAATGTGCATATTTCAAGTTATGGATTTATGGTGATCTATCTTGTAATGCCTCAAGGGTTTCAAGCTGGTCTTCATCAAAATTACAACTTCTGGAAATTGTTTTCAAACACCTGCTACCTTCCTCCTGCATCATCATCATCATCAAAATAATGGCTATGGAGCACCTATCTTATTGGCTCATTTTTTAAACTGAGATATAATTTACATACAACAAAATTTACTTTTTGAGGTGTACAATTGGATAAGTATTGAGAAATCACTTTATAAACATTTTCATCCCCATACCCATTTGCATTAATCCCCTTCCCCAACTCCCAAGCCCTGACAACCACTGATCAATTTCTAGAATATTCCACACATGGAATCATAATTGAATGTGGTCTTTTGTGTCTGGCTTCTTTCGCTCAGCATAATGCTTCTGAAGTTCATCTTTGTTAGATCTATTAGTTCTTAACCCTCATAGAACTTCAGAATCCTGGGATATCTAAAAATTATTCAGATGCATAGCTTTACTTGCCCCCCACACTCAGAAAATCAAATGCATCTTGTCTAGGATGAAGGGCAGTTTTGTTTTAAAAGCTCCCCTGGTGAGATAACATAACAGAAAATCTAGGTGACCTTGGGAATGGTGATGACTTTTTAGATCCAGCACCAAAGTCCCAATCCTTGAAAGAAAGAACTGATAAGCTAGACTTAATTAAAATTAAACATTTCTGCTCTACAAAAGATACTGTCAAGAGAATGAAAAGACAAGCCACAGACAGAGAGGAAAAAATATTTGTAAATGACATATCTGATAAAAGACTGTTATCCAAAAATACAAAGAGCTTTTAAAACTCAGTAATAAGAAAACAATCTAATTTAAAAATGAGCCAAGGACCTTAATAGACACTTCACCAAAATAGATAGATGGCAAATAAGCATATGAGAAGATGTTCCACGTCATGTCATCAGGGAAATGCAAATTGAAAACACAATGAGAGACAACTGCATGCCAATTAGAATGGACAAAATTCAGAGCATTGACAACACGAAATGCTAGTGAGGATGCACAGCAACAGGAATGTTTGTTCACTGCAGGTGGGAATGCAAATTGGTACATCCACAGGGGAAGACAGTTTGGTGGTTTCTCACAAAACTAAACATACTCTCATCATGCAATCCAGCTATCGTGCTTCTTAGCATTTACCCAAAGAAATTGAAAGCTTATGTCTGCACAACAACCTGCACATGGATATTTGTAGCACCTCTGTGCATAATTGCCAAAATTTTGAAGCAACCAAGATATCCTTCCTTAGGTGAATGGATAAATAAGCTGTGGTGTGTCCAAACAATGGAATATTATTCAGCACTAAAAAGAAATGAGCTAACCAACCATGAAAAGACATGGAAGAAATGTAAATGCATATTACTAAGGGAAAGAAGTCAATCTGAGGCTGGGCACAAAGGCTGAAGCCTGTCATCCCAGCACGTTAGGAAGCCGAGGCCCATGTTTGTAGTTCCAGCTACTGGGGAGGCTGAGGCAGGAGGATCCTTTGAGCCCAGGAGTTTGAGGTTACAGTGAACTATGATCACACCACTGCCCCAGCCTAGGGGACAGAGAGAGACCCTGCCTCTAAAATCAATCGTCTTTTTTAAAAAGGCTACATACTGTATGATTCCAACTATATGACATTCTGGAAAAGACAAATCTATATAGAGACAGTAAAAATGGTGGTTTCCGGGGTGGAGAGGAGGAATGAATAAGTGGAGCGCAGGGGATTTTTAGGGCACTGAAAAGACTCTATGATACTGTACTGGTAGATAAGCACCATTATGCACTTGTCCAGACCCATAGAATGTCCAACACTGAGAGTGAACCCTAATGTAAACTGTGGACTGGGTGATAATGAGGTGTCGGCGAGGGTCCATCCATTGTAACAAAAGTCCATCTGGTGGGGTTGCCGACATGGGGAAGGCTGGGGGGGGGGTGGGCAGGGAATACATGGGAAATTCCTGTACCTTCTGCCTAAATTCATAGTGAGCCTAAAACTGCTTTAAAAAAATAAAGTCTATTAAAAATAAAAAAAAAATACATAGCTCTCCAGGCACCCAGGTTTGAGAACCAGCAGTATACATCACATCCCTTGGTTGTTTTGTGTACATCAACTTCAATCCTCACCATAAATTGGAAAGCGGTTATTACCCCATTTTATAAACGAGTAAAACAAAGCTTTAAAAGGTTAAATATCTTGCCGAAGATCACACAAAGAATGACTGGAAAAGTGAGATTCAAACTCAAGTCTGTCTCTTTACACAGCCCACGCTCCTTCTCCGGGGCTGCTTCCGGCAAAGGAGAAAATCTCCCACTGTGACAAAGGAGTAGTTCTCACACTCAAAAGAGGCCATGGAAAATTTTTACTTTAAAAAAACTAGCTCCTGTTATGTGGCTGGAGGTGGGTGGAAAGCATCTAAACAATTTTCAGAATATAACTATGCTTCATGCTTCAATAGTATAAAAATGGCTGAGCAGAAATTTACCAAATTTTTTTTTTCAAGAGAAAAAAAAATCACATTTGGGCTCAGAACAAGCCTGACAAATTTCAGCCCAAAGGGTGAGTTGGAGAACGCTGAAGGCTGCTGAGACACAGACTTATATAAAAACTCCTCAATGATAATCTTAGCAAAGCCGGTGCTGTCGGACAAGCGGTCTGGTCTCGGAGGTCAGACTGGCCGGGAGAAAAATTAAAAGCTCCCTCCAGCCTTTGGTTTCTATATATACACTGTTAACTGGGCTGTCTGGGAAGAAGTTCCTCTCCGTTGCTTACTGAGTTCTACAGGAAACAAAAGTGGCCCTGGTGGGACCTGTTTGTCAGAAAGATACTGAGTGTCGTCGACATTTTAGAATGAAGAGCAGTTTCTTTTTAGTTAACCAGCAATGCAGAAAATCATCGATTTCAAAGTATATTCGAATTCTCTGAAATGAGAATTACTACCATCTTGAACAAGCTCTGGGCTTGTGTGTAGTTAGTGCAAGGCGAGGTGCTGAGAATACAGGTGCGCACTTGGCTTTCTGGTACATGACATTACGTAGTATACCGCCAGCATTTTTTTTTTTTGTAACCAGAGGAATGTCAACAAATGTCTATTTTAATAAGCGAACAATCCAATCTTGACTGACTCATTTGATGGTGGCAATATGTTCACACATCCCACGAGACCCCTGCAAAGACACTGAGTGCATCTGTGATGGTGTCCGCAGCAGCCCAGGTCGGCGGCCAGGGCAGAAGGAACTGTGCTCCCCGGCCCACGCCATCCTCAGAAGCCACTGAAGTCCAGACACCTGCCCTCCCTCAGGGACTGTGTCCACTAGGAGCTGGGTGGGGCTGGATGAGTTTGCTGGGGCTGTTGTAACAAAGTGACACAAACCAGATGGCTTAGACACAGAAATGCGTCTCTCAGTTCTGGAGGCTGCAAGCCTGAGGTTGGGGTGTCAGCACCCTGTTTCCTTCCAAGGCTCTGAAGAAGAATCTGCTCACCCTAATCCAGTGTGACTTCATCCTAACTAATTACATCTGCAAAGACCCTATTTCCAAAGGAGGTCACATCTGAGGTACTGAGGGCCAGGACTTCAACGTAGACATGTGGGGGACACAATTCAGCGCATTACCATCTGGGACTGTCCTTTCAACCTGCTGTCCAAGGGAGCTTATCTGCCTGGTTAGATAAACACTCATTTACAGCAGAGGCATCAGCACTCAATAAGCCCAACCCTATCAGAGGAGGAAATGAAAAAACACACACACACACACACACACACACACAAACATATGCCTATTTTTCCCCTCACACCTATCTTACCCCCAAACACCTCATCCCTGTTTTGCTAAACCCTCCTTCTCAGACCAAAGGAGACACAAGAGAAGACTGTGTGTGAATTTGGGGGGTGGGGATGCAGTGTCTACAGAAGGTGATTACAAAAAGGGAACATTTTCTCCTGGGCATCAGGGACCATCTTTACTGACTCCCTACTGGTGACTATAGTAAGAGCCAGAGAATATATTTACCAAGAGAGTGTTTTATATGAGATAATGTTCAAGGTCTGTGAAAGTTCCTTCTTGTCCCCAAAGATGTTTGCTATTCCAAACACCAAATAAAATTGAACATCAGTATATAACATGTTCTTCCTTGTGACAAATCCAAAGAAATGACAACTGCTTCTACGGCCACTTGACTTACACATTCAATTTTCTTGGAAAAGGGCACAGCCAAAAGCCAAACATATATTGTGTGCATGTAAAATAGCCTGGAGGTGTCAGGAACTTGCTGACAAACTAGGAGGAAAAGAAAAAGAAAAAAGAACAATTTACAACTATTATTAAAAGTGCTATAAATATTTGCTCCATACAAAAGGCAGGACCTTTTTTCCCTAAGTTAAAGGCAAGTTTCTAGCCAAGAAAATAGATATGAAGAAGATCTACAAATCAAGAAGTCCTCTACACATTCTAAATGTTGCAAACATTTGTGCTTTGTTGCGTGTGTGTGTGTGTGTGTGTGTGTGTGTGTGTGTGTGTGTGTGTCGGGGGATGCCATGCAGAATTCTGGATCATTAACTATCCAGTCTGCACATAGGCCAGAGCAAGCTTTGAAAATGTAAATTGAATCATGTTGCTCTCGTGGTCATCACCTGTCACTCATTTCCATTCCGCTAGGAATAAAGTGCACAGCCCTTGCTAAATCCAGATCCTGGCTGCTTCACCATCCACCCCTCCACCAGATTGGCGTAAGAAGGGACTCTGCAGAATTACAGCCCTTAAGAGGACAACGGCAAAGGGGAGGGGCCCTCTTCTGTTGAGTATGAGAATCCTGACGACAGAAGACTGAACAGTCATTACAAAAGGAATCAGCGAATGCCTCTTCAGCAGAGACCTCCATACTTTTCCCTGTTTACTCCCCAAGTTCAGGACTGGGGTAGGGCAAGAGAGGTGCCCAGGTGTCAAACTGAAGGAGAGACAGTCACTCTCAGGGGCGTGCAAGTACTGCTTTAGGTTTTGCATGCTGGATGTCGCTCTCACCTTGCCCCAGCGCCACCACTCATAAAGATCCTGTAGTCACTTACAATTGATCCGGATCCACTGCCTATCGTGAACCCCGCTGGCTTCTGATGTGTCCTGGGCCGGCCTTTGTACAAGGAGCAGGGATGACTCTGGACCAGAGTTGGAACTGAAAATTCATGATCTAACAAGGGATGTGACGCAATTAGCTTAATACTCGGGAGACCATGACAAGTTCCCTAACAGAGCCTCCTTGGTACAGGGGGACGACACATGGGGGGAGGAGCTCCCCGGGGGTTAGCGTGGCTTCCTGTAGACAACACTGTTGGGAGGGACCTTGAGGAATGAGCAAGATTTTGACAGCTGAAACTGGCAGTGGAAAGATTCCCTGCAGGAAGGAGAATGTGAGAAAACATGGCAAAAACAAAAAAAGGCACGGGGAGGTAAAATTATTTACAAAGTGTGAAGGAAGACGGTTAAAGGGCATTTTGTGCTTAGCCTGCGAATGTCTGGGTGTCATCAAAGCCAACTCGGCTATTCAAGCCTGACATTTTTTGTGTCATTTTCTATTAATAATTAGTACAGGAGCCGAGCTCTCAAACCTTAATTTTACTCTTATGCCTGTGTTAATGACAGGATTGGCTGTTAGCTGACATAAAAGGTGATTCTGCTCCACATAGACCATTTAATCTGTGCTCAGGGTTAATTCCTTCCTCATACACCGAATAAGCGTTTCCTCATCCAGACCTAATGGGACTCTGCATGGAAAGTTAACGGGCTTCAGCACACCACACCGGCCAGGGGATTAACGCACTAATTAAAATGCCATCCCGCCCAAGCCGCCCGGTTTCCCAAAGATCAGCAATGCCAAGAAGTCAATGAGGCTAAAAGTTCAAACCGGAGAGCGAAGCGAAGAACACATAGTCCCAGGTGGGAGGCCCCAGCTCAGCGCCAGCCAGCCGGGCAGCTCCCACTTGGAGAGACAAAACGCTTCCCGATGGCTGCGTGTAACTCATAATAACATAATTTTATTCTTAGAAGCAATTTCCATTACTGGCCCTGTTTATTATCACATTATTTTCTCAATAGCAGCAATAAACACACTAAACTCTCCCTGTTTGCTCACATTTTTATTACTGTTCACAGTCGTCAGGAAAGGGTGAGCGGTGAGGAATGTGCTCATTACCCGGGATCCCCTGAGCCGCTGGCATCACACCAGCCGGAGCCCGAGTGCCGGGGAGCCTGAGGCCTGCCCCCAGGGCCAGCCAAAACCCAGCACAGCCGGGCAGCCGTGCCCCCGCTGAGAAGGCCCAAAACTGTCACCAAGAAATTGGTTTCCGTCTCTCCACCTGTGGTTTTGACCTAGTAGAAGACATAGAAATAAATACTACAAGCAAATATTTGAGCCCTCCAAAGAGTGATTTTCAGACTGTAAGTCATGATGACCCTTTAGTAGGTTATAAAACAAATCGAATGGGTGATAGCTAGCATTTTGCAAATGAAAGCGTAAGATAGAAAATAGAGTAGATGGCAGTAGAGTACCAGGTCAAAAAGCTTCGTTTTGGTTGGGGTGTGTGTGTGCACGCTGTTTGTGTGTGTGCATGTGTGTATGTGTGTACAGGGTGCCTGTGTAGTTTTGAACCATACATTGAACCATGATGATTTCTTACCATAGGTTCATGCCAAAAATGCTAAAGAAACACAACTTATGATTTAGTCCTTCAAGGAAAATGGTAGAGTCATGAAATAAAAACAGCAGCTGGTCTTAGAACTAGAGAGAACTGCGTTTGAAACCTGACCTCGCCACTTACTGACTGCGCGGCTTTGGGCTTGTTGCTTCCGACTTCGGTTCGGCCATCTGAGAGTAGAACACAACACCCGCTGCACCAGGGCCGTCGTGCGAGCGCGCTGGCCTCTGTGCTCAGAGGGAAGAGCAGTGGGCCTGAAACCAGGACCCGTGCCTGGGTGTCTGCTCAGCACTGTGATTCATCACCTGTGACTGAGCAGCACGCTTTATCTCACCTGGCATCAGTCTCATCGTCTGTAACATGTGGGTAATGACAGCCACTCACAGGTTTGTTGTGAGGATTAATGAGATAAAAAGATGTGAATGTGCTTTGTGAACGGAAAAGTGCTGTAAACCGTGCGGGCCTGTTATTTCTGCTCTATCTAACTTTGAAGCTGTTCCTAGTGGACTCAGGCACTCCTGTCTCAAAAGCTACTGGCTACGGCCATAGTCTGATGTAGCCTGGTGTGTCCTAAGGAGGGAATGTCAGATGAGTAGCAGGACCTCAGAGAGGAAAAAGGGATTTTGATGACTTCCTGATCCTGACTCTCTCCTCTGAGGACTTCAAGGAGTTTAGATGTGCTTCAGGGAAGTCCTATTGATTAGGGGAATGGAGCCTTTCCACAAGGAGATGAACAGGAAGTCAGGCAGAGAGGCAGCCCTGAGACCCCATTCTAAATGTGTTATATGATTGAATTACAAATTATTGTCTCTGATGACTGCAGCCTTCTAAAAATATTCCAGTCTGATTTCAACTGAGCCTTGTGATGAAAATTCCCAAGCCTTGCTGAGTATAAGGACCATCTACACAACCATTTCAAAATAAAGATTCCAGGACCACTCCAAGGAGAAACTCTGTCATTTGGCCTGGTGGCATTTAGTGATGTGATCTTTCTCAAAAGCTACGTGGTGGCTGTGATAACACACCCGGTTTCAGAGCCTTTGACTGTGGAAACAAGAAAGCATAGCCGTTCTGAGATTTAGATTTGTTCTCTATAGAGACAGAGGACATTTCCTTAGAAGGTGGTTCTCATACTTTGCTATATTTTAAGAGCTTCCCCAGGTTGTTACAAAGCTTGTAGGATCCTGGGGCTCCTTCCCCCCAGGAAAAGATTCCAGCTAAGGTGGGGCCAAGGATTCTGCAGAACTGACAAATACCCCCAGGTGCTTCTGAGGGAAGAAACCAGCCCTTTGAAGAATATTGAAAATTACTGGACATTCACTTCTTCCCTCTGACCCTGCTTCATCAAGCTCCAAATTGGGACAGTCTACTCTCTGTGTGCCTCACAGGGCTGTGGGGATGAGGGCAAATGAGAATGGTAATTTGTTCATTGCAAAGGGCGATTTATTATAGTTAACCAGATAACTGTGTAACTCAGAGCAGAAATAATCACAGAGCAAAAACCACGTTTCCAACTGATCTCAAACTATATCCTTAAGAAAAAAAAAAAAAAAAAAAAAAACTCAGTTCACTTGAAAATGAAACAAAATAATGGACAGACCAAGCAAAGTTTATGTAGTATCTCACTCATTCAGCTGCCTGATTCTTGTTGAATTCGCCCTGATTCCTTTTAGTTTCAGACCCATAGGACAGTGCTTATTGTCAAGGACAGGCTCAAATTGTATATAGTATGGGCTTCAGAAAGGATTGTAAATGTTAAAAACTTTTCACATGTGCAAACCGTTCCTGATAAAATACGTAAAATACATGAGTCCTCAGGAACAGTGACTTGGATAAAACTGGGTCCCAGGAAAGCCCCAGACTCAGACTTTCAGAGCTGGGAAGCACCTAAAGGGCCTATATAGAAGAAAATAGAGATCCAGAAAGGTCCCACCATCAGTGTTACGAAAGCTACCTCATTTAACTCCCAAGTCACTGATCTTACCACTCCAGTGAGCCCTGATAATAAACATTTATTGGCCGTCCACCATATTTTTTGAGTGTGCACTTGGAATTCAAGGATGAATAAGGTATAGTCCTTGTCTTAAAGTACTTCAAAGTCTAAGGAGGGAGGTCTGGGCTGGACTTTGACGTGTACGGCTAGGAAGCACTGGGGAGCCGTCCCAGCCAGGCAGAAACAACCGAGGGCTGCTCAGGGCCATGAGACAACAGGGGTTTCCAGAGTCAGGACTGTGAAGGGAGGAATGACTGGAGAAGGCTGGATTAGATTATGATGTGCCTTAAACACCAGGCTGAAGAATTTAAACTGCATGGGGAGCTACTGACGATTTTTGAAGCAAAACCAATACTGTAGAGTCATCACATGAGAGAGCCTAGAGGAACCTCAGCAGTGCTTCTCAAACTTTACAGTGTAGAGTATCACTTGAGATTCTGGCAGACTCTGATCCTGCAGTCTGAAGGGGGACCTGAGAGTCTACATTTCTCACAAGATCTCAGGTTTTGCAGTGCTTCTGGTCAGTGAACCAGAAGTTGCTCTGAGTAGCAACACTAGTGTCCACCCTAGTCCACTGGATGTCCATTCTGGTGACATATTAACATCGCCTAGAGAGCCTCACAAAAACTCCCAATGCCTATGCCCTACACTGAAAACCAACAGGATCAAAACAGTTGACGTAACACAGACATCGATCATTTCAAATACTCTTCAGTTATTCCAACGTGCAACCAGAACTGAGATTCTAATTTCCTGCCTAATCTCTCCTCATTGTAGAAAAAGAGTCAGAATAAGAAAGTGACCTGCACAAGATCACTCTTTGCAAGGAAGAGACTGAAAGGGGACCACACGTCCTGGTCCTTACTCAGAACCTCCCCACTACATCCCACAGCGTTTAGTGTAACAAGCATAGAAAGTTGTGCAAAAAATAGCAGGAAACTTCAAATCTTATTGGGGGTATTTTTCTGGCAATGGTTTTTGGTGGTGTTCTGTAAGGTTGTTCTTATGTATTGGCCTTTAATCTTTTCAATTAACAAGTGAAGGGAAACCCTATGAGCTCTACTTCTCATCTGGCAGCCCACAATCCTATAATAAAGTGTGTAGGAAGCTTAATAAGAAAAACTCCTAATGTGTTACAAGTATGCTTGATTGGTTAGAAATTGAACTTCACAATAGCAATGCAAATAAATTAAAATTTAAAGCAGTTGGTAGGTAACTGAGATTTTCATTTAGGAAATACAAAAGTGAAAATTTATCCACTTTATTTTCCCCTTCATTCCCCAGAGGCAGCACTGCTCTGGGGAAGAAACTTGGGCAGGATTTGCGATTCTGGATTCTACAATTCTCAGGGTGGCCTTGGCCAAGACACTGCAGTTCTGAGCCTCAGTTTTCTCATCTGTGAAATAAAGGGATGGAATGAGATGATGCCTGTTCTCTACTCAGAACTTCTATGATTCCAAGTAAAATATAACTCAGGGGGCAGGGGGCAGAGCAACAACTTACATTAGAAAAAACAAGCCAGCAGAGTAATGAATTTAAAAGCTAGCTAAAAAGACAGTGAGAAAGGGAAACCTCAGTTCTGGCAGATAGACACTGCTCATTGCTTTTCCAATATCCAATTGTTGCTTCTTTCTCATGATCAGAACTCAGTTATGTTTGAGAGAGTAACGCGATGAGCTAAAAACTACATTTCCCAAACTCTCTTGCATCTGAAATTAACCATGTGACATAATTCTAGCCAATGAGACATAAGCAGAAATCTGCTGGAAATTGATGGATAAGTTCTGTTTCTCTAATGTAGATGCTATTTCATTTCCCTTTTGTTTTCTTTTTCCTGCATGAAACACACATACATTTCCAAACCATGGCATCTTCAAATGCTTTCAAGTAATTATTATCTACTAATGCATATAAACCTGGGAAATCATTACTGGCAAGACCACGGTGACACTGCTATAAAGATCATCTAGCAAAATCCTCAAGCCAATTAATCCAACAGCAATCACTAGCTCAGTGATTCATCAAATGACTGATTTGTTCAATTATTAATTTACTTTAATAAATTTCTATTAATTGTTAAAAGCACAGCATATCATAGCAAAGATTATTAAGTATAATTTTGGATTGCAATTTCTTATGTATTTTGAATTTTACCTGTCAGGCAAGTCACAAATGTTAAATATTTTATAAATGACAGGGCAGCTTTCTTTCACTGAGAGTATTTTTAATCCAGGTTACTGCCATTTATTTCCACTTCATTGATTTACTGACTTGTTTTCATGATTGAGAGAAAAGGTGTGGTTTCTAGGTAGTGCACCAAGATTGGGAATATTCTACTCATTTATCTGCACCTATCACAACCCGCCAAGTCTGTACACAAACACACACTTACCCAAACACATGCACACGTAAGCCAGCAGATAACTACACAGACCTGATCCACTTAGTGAGGCTGACAAAATATATATTATGGTACCATAGACTGTCTATAAGAAATAGGCCATACAGAAGTAATTTAATTACTCTATTTTTTTGGTGATTCATAAATCATACAATACCAATGGAAATAGTGATGGAGACACAACACATTAGTAAGTAGTATCCTATCTTGATTAGTGGAGGTCATTTGCAATGAGAAATACAGTGCTGCTTTACTCCATATCATGAACAATCTGCAAAGACTATCCAAGAATAAAGAACAGCCTCTCTGTGTCTTCCAAGGCATGGGTGTGTCTGTGTCTGAGTGCTGCATGCACATTATAATGAGTGTGTGAAGTCAATTGTGCAAAGTCATTCCCAAGCACAAAATCTGGGTATAAACAACTCCCTGTTTTCTCCCTTACTCAGAAAAGCAAATCTCCACCTGAAGGAAGTAGGAAAGGCAGAAGATTGGGTTGAAAATGTGCTTTCAGAGAGAGTCTAACCACTCATTTATACAATACTTGAAATTTATGCTATGTAGTAAAATGAAATTCAAAATTTACAAAAATGTAATACAAAAATGCACAGAACATGGGGCCAGCCTTGGTAAAAACATGAATAATTGCTATAAACTTTCTAAGTGGTTAATAAAAATGAATTTTTGGTAGACGAAGTATTAGGTGAATAAGTCCTTCAGAAAACTGCTATAATGGACATTTGCTCTTGTAGAATTGAAGTTGGGGCAATTGGTCATTCCAAGGCATGCAAATTAACTATTCACTAAACTGGTCTAGGATTGATTGTCAGTGAACTCTCCCCATATCTTGCAATGAGCATTAACAAGTAATTTTTAAGCATTATAGACATTTTCAATTATTAACAATGGTACTATTTTTTAAATGATTGTTCTTTCATGAAAACAAACCCGTTATTTGATATATCTGGTGCTTAGGCTTACAAAATCAGTTGAGATTATATTGTGGCCTTAGTATTAGTTTGACAATACTCATAAATTAGGTTGAAAACCCTTAACTAAAAATTCTTCTCTCCTTTCACTGTTCAGATCCTGCAGATGATCTTCTGTGTGATACACGCCATTCTTGCCCCACATAACTTACACTGGAACTGTGATTTCACTTTAAGAAGAAGCATTTAATAATGATACAAAGAGTTCAATTTCTAGATGTAGTTGTTTCAAGTTCACATTTAATGAAGTACTGTCATCAAATACATTTATTTAAATATGATCTTTGAAAGGTGATGCACATTTACTTATTTCACAGGGGCTGTGGAGGTTTGGGTCTCTTTCTATGTGTACTGACACCATGTTCTGTCTTGCTCTGCGTGTGTGTGTGTGTGTATGCATGAGTGTGCCCACATGGGAGAGTGCAATGGTAAATCACATTCTTTCTGATAGGAAGAATAACGTCATGGTTGATTCCAAACTGAAAATGAATCTCCCAATGTTCAAAAACAAAATCCATCGCACTTCCTGTATTATGCTGTTAGCACCCTTCCTGTATGTAGCAGCTCAGGCGTTTCTGTTTAAACATTTGATATCCACAACCTTCTGGCTACATTATGTAAATGTCAAGAAAGAGGAGATTACAAATCATCAGTCATCTCTTCATTTATCCTCCAGTACTTCAACTGCCTCATGGGTCTCCCTACTCTAAGTCTTAATCCTTTATTGTCCTCGGGACTCATCTTTCTAAATTTAAAATTCAAATTTGTCACTGCCCTACTTAAAAACCTCTGACGAATCTCCATCTCCTATAGGGTAGAGGGCAGACTCCTAAAATGGCAAACCATGACCTGTGTAATTTGGCAGTCATGCCCTGGAAGCCTCACTCTTTGATGTCCTGCTGACCGTATCATGTTCTCCACCTGCTTGCCGCTGTCTCAGTGCCTTTGCCCAGGAGAGTCCCTCTCCCTGAGATGGCCGTTCCCATTCCTGCAGAATGCCTCATCATTCTTTGATGTTTGTTTAAAAAAGTCACATCCCCAACAGAACTTCCCAAAGCAGATTGGGTGCTCTCATATTATAAATGTTTATATGGTGGTTAAGAACAATACCCGTGTTGGAATCCCAGCCACACAAACTATCTGACCCTGTGTGCCTCATGTCACTTTCTCTAAGCAGCTAGGTGTGGTCTTTAAAATGAGAATAATAATGGTAACTAACGTATAGTTTATTATAAAAATTAAATGATAATATCTACCCCCAAACACATGTTTTCCCCTGGAAATTAGACAGGCTCAGTCACCACCTCAATGATATCCAACCCAGATCCTAGCATCTGTGACTTCCAGATAAAGAAATCTAGTTTTCAAAGAATCTTAGATGAGATATTATTTGTGAGAGGCTGTTGTAAGCTCTGTGCTGCCAGGCACAACACCAACCACAGTCGCTGTCATGGCATCTTTGCCTCTGCGTTCTGTGGGCTGTGTAACGCATGACCAGCCATATGACTACTCCCTTGGAGGTCACGCTTGCTACGCTTACCGTGCTACGGTTTGACCGCATCCCGGCAGACCTAAATGGAGCCACTGTGGGGCTCTGAAACATACATGAGCAGCCAGTGGTAAGGGTTTTAAGATCCCTTCCCCCAGGCAGGTGATATGCCAAATCCTTGCTAGAGACTCCTTAGTGCAGGGAGTGTGGTCCTTCCATACACTATGACTTTTGCACATTCTCTAGCTTCCACCAAAGTTGGCCAGAAGCCTATTAGTCTAGATGCAAACTCAGCTTTTATAATTAGCCTACCCAAAGCCTGTTGTATACGGTTCCTTTATCTTCTTATTTATTTTTTAAACTATACTTCACCCAGTTTCAAGCACACAGTGCCCTGTCAATGCTAACCGTGAATATTATCATAGACTGTAAGCTCCTTCAAAGCAGAAACTATATCTGTTTTCATCTTTTTATTCTGATACAGTGCTTCACACACTGGTACTCAGAAAGACCTCAGTTAATACTGTTTGAGTATAATTAGCAACCATAGAGCAATTTATAATACATAAAGGACTTGCATATTCATTCTTCTAATTATTTTCAAATGATGCTGTGACAGAATTTGCCTTATTTTCTACTGAAGACCCTGAAACTCAAGGAAGGAATATGGCTTGCCAAAGCTACAAAATTAATGACCATGCCAAGTTTCAAACCCATGTGTTGTTTTGCCTTGTGTTTTCTTTTTTGTTGTTGTTTTGCATTTAAACTGAATGGTCTTTTCACTACTCCATGATCTGTCTAAGGCCTCAGCTAATGTTGACGCAGCAATGTCATCCACAGGTATGGGCCGCACAAAGAAAAGCTTATGATTTTCCTCTCAAACAGGCCACTCAATTGGAGCTTTCTTCACCCTCGGAAAAATCCCACACAGCCGTGATCCAGGGTTATGACTAATCCATAAGCTGTACTAGACAGAAAGTAAAAGGAGACACAGAGGTCATTATCTGCAAAAGGAATAGTCAGAAATCACTTCTGTCAAGTGCAATGCCAGTAATCCCAGCTGAATTTCTGGAGAAACATATGTAATTGGATAGATAGTTTCCAAGAACATTCAAAGTTGTAACACTCCCAGCATTTAATATACAGGAGCATGTTATTCTTTCAGTAAATCCTGACTGTATATTAAAGTTTCAGATGATGAATGGATACAATGAAAACATCTCTGAATATCCCTTGTCATTTTTACTACTTACCCACTCAGAGAAGTTCCAGTCAAGTTATTATTTTGCAGTTAATATATCCTCAGACACTAAAGGTTCTAAAAACCCATGCCTCATTCTCAAGAACATTCTCATAATTTAGACACAGCTCTTTATTAAATGTATAAAGGTACGAAATTTACAAAGCTCATAAAACCCTTCCCATTTCTGCTCCCTGTGTGTCTGACTTGCCACAGCCCTCTCCATACTGCACCGCATCACTGCTGTTTTACATAATAGAGCCACGTAAGAGGTAACCTAGATGATCTAAATATTTTGAAAGCCTCCTTTTAGTGTGGGAAATGCTTTCTTTTATGCATGTATCCAGTGACCATCTAAAAAGGACAATAAGGGCAGCTAGCTAGCTCCCTTCACTTCCCTACAGCTCAGGAGGAGAGCAAGGGAGACCACGGCACAGAACAAAACGGAGAGATTGCTGGAGATCATCTCTTCAGGTAATGACTTTTCTTCTCCCTATTAGCATCTTAACAGTGTATGGATTTGAGATAATTGAGAGGCACTGCCATAAGGTCAAGTCAAAATTGCCAATAAAGAGACAGACAACTTGATGAGAAATTATGTGGCTGTCCTCAGAAGTGGATGCGAAAGGCAGTTACCCCTCAACTGTCTGTCCCACAAGACCCACTCCAGGGCCTTAGATGAATCTTCTTGTGCTCTGTTGGGGAGAGAGTTGCTATTGCTGTGTAAGTCCCAGATAATTAATGAAGTGAACCAATGTATGTGAAACCACTTTCTTTTAAAAAGGTTTTATTTTTTCAGGTATAGAGGGTTGCAAAAGTTCTGTGTAAATGATAAGCTATTATATGAATGAAGAATCTTTACAGTTATAATGGGAAGAGTGTTCCTGCTCCCCACTCTTCCCCAGCAGATGTGGAAATGCGCATTCACACTCTTCCCTTCCCCCTCCCAGAGAATGGTGAAGAGGGAAGCCCATGCCGAGAATTTGATCTGGTGCAAGAAAAGGATAAAACCATCAATTGAAAGTATGCTCCTGGTCTTTGCATAGCTAATTGAACGTGATTGGAGATAAATGAGAGCTGTCTCAATTGACACTATTATGTGCCCTATGTCATATGCTTAAGTGGGTCCCTTGTCATGGACCAATGCATGACAGGAAAAGGAAGAAAGAGAGAAAGGGAATGAAAAGTGCTTCATAATGTAAATACTACCCCCTTGGGGGCAGGAACGTCCTCGTAGGTCCTATCACTTTAGGAAAGTTCTTCTCTTAGATTTATTTACACTATATTGTCTATGGGAATTATTACCTGTCCCAGGAGTGATGTGTGCACATGTTGTGGGGAAGGCGGGTTCAGTCCAAAGTTTATCCACATGGGATCATAAGACCCCAAGAAGGACTAGGGTATGTATATTTACTTCATACTGCAGACACCCACCCTGAACTCTTGTATAGAAGTTCCACATGGTATTGGTTTTGATAGAGCAACTTGAGCTTTGGGAAATGTATACTTTTTTACATATTTCTTTCAGTCAAGTCTTTGCACAACAGATTCGTATTAGAATTATTTAGGCAGTAAGGGAAAGGTGATATTCTACACAAAATGTCTCTGATGAGGTCAGTGTGGTAGCAATAGCTGATGGAGAGAAAACAATGGTCCAGTGTTCTAGGTAATGAAGTGAGCATAGGTCCAAAATTGCAGGAACAAGGGTGGATTCAAGTTTCTTCCAACGAAGCAGTTGCCTCATGGACAAATCCTGAGCAGATATTGGGACAAACCCCTCTTCTAACAAATATTCTAGAGGAAGTTTTTTTTTTCTTTTTTACATTATTATTTGTATTAGTTATTATGATTCTATTTATCATTAAACTATCCATAAATATTTATGAAATTGAATAAATGGAATAATTTATTCACCCTACAAATATTTACTGAGTGCTGACTCTCAGGGTATACAATACTTTCCCCCAAATATGTACATATATACACTCACATCTGCACACCCATGCACACATATGTCCATACCTACCCATGTGGAAGTATGTTGGTACATGCTCACACATATACACACATATGCACAGTCACCCAATGTATGCATACATGTCTACACAGGAGGAAACACACACCACCACATACTTGGAAGTTCAGCTATCGGCTACCATGGTGATGATCTAAGGTCCCAGGTGTCAGCCCAGGCAGCCCTGGCAGCAGCAGCAGCTCCTCGTTTCCTGGACACTGCTCCTCCCAACTACGTGCTCTGGCTACAGGCTCATGGGCAAAGCAACAGCCCTAATTGCTCTCCTTTACTGATAGTGCAAGGTCCTTTCAGGTGAGGTTCTCAGCAAGAACCTTTGACTCCAAAGGGACAGAAACCATTTATCAGATGCCTGGGTTTTGGGCTAAAGATTGCTAGGCCAGTTGCGGTGCCTGTGGGATCTCAGCTACATCCTCAGCCTTACTCTGTCACTGTGTTCCATGTTGCCAGTGACTGGCTGGCTGTTGGCATAGAGACAGGGTGCATTTCCCTGCGGGCTGTCAGTAAAAGCCAAGAAGAGATAGAGGCACATACAGACTCATATGGAAAAGTGAAAGGAAGATCGAAACTGTAGATGGACAGTGAGATCAATTGTCAAGGGACGTGATGGAATGCAGACAGAGGGTTAGAATATCAAATGAGTCAAATCCAAAGATTCAAGATCTAAGTTGGTAAATGTGGAGAAGGCAGTGGGGGTGTTCCTGGCATTCACAACCTGGAGTGTAGAAGCAGCTCCTTGAAAACTCCAGGGAGCAGACCCAGCCAAATAGAGTAAAAGGTATTTTAAAACATATGTTAAAACATAAATTTTAAAATAAGCATTAAAAAGAAATTAAAATACATATGTAGTTGGCAGGTTTCATGTCTTCACATGTGCCTATATCAAACAGCTACCAGACCAGATTGGATATTTGGCTGAAATACTATTTTTCTTTGGGTTTGGGGGCCGCACGGGTTCAGCTGCTGTACATACGTGTGCACTGGGGAAACCTGGTAAATGGGAAAGCAGAAAAACTGACTAGAAATAAAGGGATTGGGTTTCTGAAAAATCAAGGCTTTCTCTTGTAACAAGCAAATATGAACATATTATTTTCTGTGTCTTTTTTTGGTACTTGCTCTATTTGAGGGAATGGCAACATTTTACTTAAGACATTTTTATAGGTGCAGACTGATTTTTTTCCTACTCAGCTTCCCTATATTTGGGGGGTTTTCACAATGACAAAATCATTCTTTAATTCTCTGACTCTTCCTTCTTTTTTGTACAATAAAATGTTGATGGATCTACTGACATTATAAATATAATCAACGAAGTGATAAATATGATAATAATAAAAGAACTTGTTGCCTTTAAAAATCATTTGTACTCATCATTACAAAATACTTAATTTAATATTAATAAGGAATAAATATGACCATTTTGAAATTAGCTATCATTGTAGCTTAGCTTAAGTTGTTTTTTTTTTTAATTTAACCTGTTTAGAATCTTATAAAAGTTCCTGCCACCTATTATGAGAGATATTAATAGTTGGGTCATAACAATTTGACTCAGTCAATACAGCTGTGTAACAACTATCTACTGATTTCAGAAAATGCTGGAGAGTTTGTAATAATTTATAAATATTTTTCATATTAACAGGAAAACATTTCAGGATTTATTCCCTACTCTTTACTTCAAAATACGTCATAAAGTGCAATGTCACAGAGGCCAGGGGGAAAAAGTATTCTGATAAGATACTGATTATAGAATCAAATACCACAGGGAATTCACATAGGATAATTTTTTAAAAACTGTCCACAATCCAGGAAACAGGAGATCTTTGGTACCCTTTCTGTAAGATATTTCCAAGGAATGAAGACAGCAAGATCTAGATCACTGAAGGTTGAGGAAAGGGAGGTAGAGAAATAGAAGCTGAGAGCAAAGACAGACAATTTCCGGCTGCCAGTTAGCAGAGTCCAGGTTACACCGTGGCAACTCCCCCTAAGCATCAGTAGCTCCATGTGACACAGACTAATTTCCCTCTTGTGCTGTGTGTCCCACGTGGGGTGGTGGGAGAGTCTGCTAATGGCACACGGGCAGCCCAGCCCAGGCAGTCTGCGTCTCAACACATGCATCCACAGCCTTCTAGGGACAAAGAACATGGGCTCAAAACTGGTAATTGGAGCTTCAACCTGGAAGATACCACTGCTCCCCCCATGTCTGAATAAGCATATCCTTCCCTGTGCATTTTTTGCCTGCATTAGTTTCATTATGCCATGTGGCTTTAAGTGTACATATGTATAGTCACATGAGTATCTGCCATTAGGTTATGCTACCCAGAGGATAAGGAGTCAACAACTTTTATCATTCCAGTGCCTAGCAAAATGCCTGTCCAGTGGCATACATCTGGTGGGTTTATTTCAATGTAAAGTTGCTGGGTTTCTTCTTCTTCTTCTTCTTTTTCTCTTTAAGTAATCTCACACAGATTAAGGGGCCAGCTACAGAGCTGACAGATGGCATTGCATATAATCAGCAGACATCACAGAATTTGGACCGTGAGAGGGAATTGTCTTCACATAATCAATGGGCTGAGGCAAGGTCTTGACGGGTAAAATCACGACAATTGCACACTCAGTGTGCTCCACTCACATCTTCAGATCCACCCCCGACTCCCAGCCCTACTCCCAGCTCCCGGGAGTCTTGGTTTATGTCCCTAGAGAGACTCAATCCATGAATCAGAGAATGTCCGTTCCGGCAGAGATCTAAAGATGCCGCTAATCCATTGGTTTTTCAAACTATGTTCCTGAGGAATTTAGAGCTGAACAGTGATGAACTGTCACCAGAATCAAATGAGATAACCCTAAGGGAGACCCTACTGTATGGCAAGCAATAAACTAGCTACTCTACACATATTATCATACGCTATTCTATAAACTCACCCACAAGGTCTTTTCCCAGCACCCATGGGGGAGAAAAAAGTAAATGAATAAAATTTTCTCAATTATAACATTTTATTGAACAACTTTTCTTAAACTTTCAGCTCCTGCTCTTGCTTGCCTGCTGGCAGGCAGTAAGTTAAATAAACACTGAGTTGTTTAATATCACACCTGTCATCAATGTCTTCCCTGAGCCTGGCAGGCTCATCCTTTATATGTGGTAGGTACAGCTGGATTATTTTTATCAGGCTTATGTGTGAATTCTTAAAATTATTTTATGTGACCTTCTCATTTGAGATTCAGAGAAGTGAGTGAATATAGAAATAAGTGTAGAAAACAAGATTAGAAGTCTTTCAACTCATTTCCTGGAATCTAAGTTCAGTGCTCTTCACTCCTACCACATAGAAATAGTACATTCATGGCAGGGCCTAGGACCTGGGTTCTCCTAGTTATTTTTGAGCACTAACAAGCTATCCAAATTTGAATTCTTAAAAGGCCACCAGGACAGGAAAGTGTTTAAATGGAACAATTTGTTTCAAAATACACACTTAGGTTTACAAGGAAAAATTAGAAAAAAGGGATGTTCAAGTGGGCAGGAAATGCCCATTCGAGCCTAATAGGAATGTACGCAGGACAAATACACGAATTTTGTTGCCAACGTTGTTGTTATCTGTATATGTTGATCGAGATCAAGAACCACCATCATCCACTGGTATGGCTAGAACACTTACTCCATCCAGCAAGACACCTACCACCTGTAGTAGGAATGGCAAATATAAATCATTAGGATCAGGTATAAGGAAGGAGAGTTATGGGCCACTTCAGGAAAAAAGCCAATGTGTTCAAGGCTTTTCTGATTCATCCAAGTCCCTCAAATTGGTGTGCCGGGCAACTCAGCACCCATCACTGAGAGTGAATGAATGGATGAATGAACTAAAATTGGAAATGATTTCAAACAGCACTGCGATCAAATCCCAACTGCATTTTCCAGGTATGCAACCTAGAAAACGTTATTTGAACTCTGTGAATTTCAATTCTTTGTCTGTAAATTTGGAGATGATGAGACATAAATGATATGACACAGGTAAGGCACAGCTAAGGCATGGCAGGTGCTCAGAGATTATGAGTCATTGGAGTCCCACCTCCACTCCAAAGTCCTCAAGTCACCCTGAGTATCTAGCCCCGTCTCTGCTCATATTCTGTTGCTTTGGGAAAGTCCCATTCTCTAATCAACACTGTTCCTTTCATCAAAGATGCCGTCCTTAGGCCCACACAGATGCCACCCTCTGTACTAATTCCTTTCCTAACCACCGGCCAAAGCTGTAATGCACAAAAGTACGACGGAAGTTGAAGGCTGATTCAGCAAATCTTAAGCCTCTCTCCTGTGTGCAAGACCTAGGGCAAAAATGTCTGTTAGAAAACCCTTTATTTTTCAAAACCCAGAAACCTCACCTTCTGAGGCCAACTGAAAAGGCTGATGAAAAATCAATAGCATTTGATTGTAAACCTGTCAAAATGATAGTGACGGTAGTACATTATTGGTGGCTCTTGGGTATCGATTCCTGCTCCTTCCTTTCTCCATCATCGCACATCACCTTCATACTAATAACAGATTCTTCTTTCTAAATTAATCTCCAGGCCAGAAAAATCAATGGTATTTACCATGTGTAAATGTTCCCATCCTCCAGAGCCAACAGTGTTGACTGCTTCAAACTGGAAGATTGGTGCTGTGTATGGAGCATGCTCTGAGAAGGGTTTCTTGACTGCCTACGTGTGTGCTAGTTCTCCTCAGAGCAAGGGAAGTACCAACACAAGCAAATAACCAAGGGAATAAAGAAACTCCATGGCCCCTATCTGTGTTTAAATGATAGAAATACTATTTCATGGATAAAGAGATTTTGGAGAGACAGAAGACCAAAGTCTTATAACATTGCATGATGGAAAAATAGCCACAGGTGAGCTTTTCTCCCCCTCAGGACTCACAGAATTCTGCCAGACTTTAGATCTGGAAAAGACATCAGAGAATACCTAGATCTCTGAGTTCCATCTTTGGGCTGTGGGTTGAACATGATTACTGTGCCCCAATACTTGCATGTCTTCTTTAACGCAATATTTGAATTATTTTTTATTTTAAATGACATTAAAGAAAAAAAAATGTGAGCTTTTTTAAAGAAGTGGAAGTGATATAGTTTTAAAGCATATGAAAAACACTGATCCAGCTCAACTTCCTAAATCTAACAGTGGGGAAATTGAGCCCAGCAAAAAGTGAGTCCTAAAGTTCAACCTGATGGTAAATAATAATTATTTTATGATGATACTAGCACTAATTATAATAATGACTGTAATTTATTGAGCATTTACTTCTAGGACCAGTCTGGATAGGCACTTTACATGAATATTTCTAATCCTCAGAGCAATGCCATATGGTAGTTAGTTACTATTATAACCATTTTAAAGATGGAGAAACTAGGCTCAGAAGTGTTAATAATTTATCCAAGATCACACAGCAAATAGTCAGAGGCTCTGGGATTCAAACCTCATCAGTTTAGCTCAGGATCTCCTTTTGTCTATCAGGAAACCTGCTGATGTTGCAGATATTTATAGAAACCCAGATACTCATAGGAATTTATAGGATCCCAGAATCATTCACCTTCTGAATAATTAGTGCACTGTTCTCAGGACTGGGGACTGCCAAAGATGGTCTTGTTGGGAAACAAGATGTGAATATACAAGGAGGAGAGTAATATCAGATGGCACAAATATTAAGTTGCTCAGTGAGTGAGGAATTATGGTAGGTAGAAGTAACAGGAAAGGTTTTAGGAAACATTGGAGAGTTTGTGATAGGAGGAGAAAAAAGGGAAATTATTTCAAATTGAAGTGGTTGATCCAAGCCATAGAAATAGAAAACCCTGAGACATGGTGGGGGATTTTAAGTAAATGCTGGGGCCATCAGCCTCATGAATCAGAAACAGAAGAGGAAGAGGAGGCTGTACTGGGCGGGAGGCCAACTGTGGCCAAGAACTTACAGTGTAGGGGAGAGCACAGAGAGCACAGAACGTGGGATGCACAGAGGACAGAAAAGGCAGGGAAGTTCCCCGAAAGGTGATCTCAATAGCCTCACTATCACTCTATAACGATCAGGAGTCTGGTGTCTAAAAAAGAACACGTGGGAGAAACACTATGAAAGAAAACTTGGGTAAGATTGGGAAACACCAGGGATTGGGGCACAAAGGAAAGGCAACAGTTGTAGATGGTTCATGTTGATGCTGGTGCAATGGGGACTATTGTAGCATCGTTAGGAAAATAACGATAATGTCACGAAGTACACAAGAACATCTAATTTGTATGGTGTTTTCTAATTAACAAGCTTCTTTTGTATATATCTCTTAGAATGTCTCTGAAAGGTTAGCAAGGTAGATGCTATTTTCACCATTCTATACATGAACACTAAGAAGTCAAAGAGTTCAAGTGACTTATCCAAGACTATTTGATCTTTTAATTTGGAGTCTGAAATCTCTTAGAGAGTTTGGGTAATCAGTGTGGTGAAATGTTCAGTAGGAGGGAACAGCAGAGCAACAACATCCAGGAGCTGGAGCTGAGATCCTGGGTGGACCTGTCCCAGGCAGAGGAGCTGGTATCCACGACAGGAGCACATGTCTCATCCTGAGAATTAACACACTGACTGCCATACTAGGGAAAAAAGTTTCTTTCCTTGGGGCCACGGTGTTTTGTTAAAATATAGAACAAAATTTAATGAAAAATTTAATGAAAAACAAAATTTGATTTCTATTCATTTAATCCACATTTTTAGAATTTTTCAATATTAATCACGACATTTAAGAACATCAGTAAGATTTTCAGGAACCAACTACAGGGTTTTGCCCAGGTTTTGCTGCACAAGGTCTCAGGCTCAAAACTAGCGTGAGTTAAGTACTCACAGGGCAGTCGATGTGTTAACATTAGTCCATTGCATCACGTCTCCCACCTCTAGACCAGCACAGTGGCCTCCTAACAGGCACCCTTGCTTTAGCCTTTGTCCCCTTCAGCGCAGTCTCAATGCCGCAGTCAGAATGAGCCTGCTGAGATGGCAGCACACATCAGCCCTCTGCTCCCTCTGAGTAGAGTCAAAGCCCGAGATCAGTAGGTCCCAGTGACCTGCTCTGTGCCCTCCCTGACCTTATCTACTTAGCTCCTCACTGTGCTCCCTCCACCCTAAAAAGTGGCTCCTGGCTGTGACTCCAACCCACCAGGCAGGCTCCCATCCCAGGGCCTTTGCTCCAGCTGTTCCTAGAACAGCTCTGCCTGGACGATCACCCTCTAGTTCTCACCTTATCAGCCCTTCCTTAGCTGCTCTGTTTAAAATAACACCTCTGTCACCCTTACCAGCTTTGGTGTTCTCCACAGAACTTGTCTCCATCTTATATACTGTGTGTTCTCTTTGTTTGCTTTCTGATTTCCAATTCTGGACTACGACCTGATAAAAGCAAGTTTTTGTCTTTTTTGTTCACTGTTATATCCCCAGCACCTACAAGAGTTTCTTGCATATGGTAGGATTTCAAAAAGTATTCGTTGTATTACTGGAAGAATAAATTCTACAGCATTGTGGGAGTTTTTGTTTGTTGTTTAGTATCTAGACCATATAACTCTTACATGGACAGAAGGGTCCATTTCTTTGTCACTATGTCACTAGCCGACCCTTAACTTGCCAGGTGCTGGTCACTGTGACTCCCAAACTTAACCCACTTCAGGCTCTTCATTTTCCTGCTCCGAATGTGATCAGGAGTGGAGCAGAACTGGAAAAAGGGGACTTGCGATTTCTTCATACTTAGACTTAGTGACCTACTATTAAATAGCTGTGTTCACATAAACATTTAACCTCCTTATACTTCAGAGACCTCGGCAGTAAAGTGGGGATAAGAGTAGCTTCCTCCTGGGCTTGAGAACTTAATTGGTTTGAAACTTAAATGTAATATGAAAAACAATTTTTGAAATTAGTATAATCTATGGGCCTGTACAAATTAAACACACAGAATGTCTTTTAAAACTTAATCATGTAATTGCTATCCATGCAACAGAACTTAGCCTGGACTGCGCATTCATTCAGTCTGGAAGTTGACACTCTGCATTTCTGCAGGAAATGAAATTCTGCATGAGGAGATCTTGCCGAGTCTCTTCTAAATTAGGCCTTCATTTGATTTAAAGAGCTAAGACTTTCTAGGATGGCACTGCCAGATGCAAACCTAAGCATAAAAAGTCAGATATAATGAGTTGGTAGTCATTTGCTCTTTTGAATTATCAAATTAGCCATGCATTTTGGAAGAATGGCTAGTTAGGCCGTCTTCAGAAAGCTTGCTTTCATCAAACATTTACCACAGGATGAACGACGCTTTAGGCTTCTGGATATCTTCAAAGAACAAGTTAGAACTCTCATTCTCACCCCCACCCTCCAACCAAATAACCCAGGGAAAGGTCTTTGGGCTGAAGGTAATGGGAATCAGGTCTTCATCGTGTTGCTCTGTGATGGTCTGCTTGTATGTGTATGCATCTATGTCCTTCAACAGACTGGGAGTTCCCTAAGAATAGAACTTGTATTTTCCATCTTTGTAAATCTGGTCACTAATTGTGGTTAACATATTATAGGTGCTCAGTAAATGTTCGCAGAAGAAAAGGAGAAAGGGAAAGAAGGGAGGCAGAGAGAACAAGAGACAGGGAGAGAAGAAGGGAGGATGCTGAGGGAGCTAGAGAGAAAGGATTCTACTTTAAGATTGTAATTTAGCCATCTTGGACAGAAAAATTTCATAAGATACTTTTCCTTAGTTGGTAACTTGGTATTATACATGCATGTTGAAAAATCTTCTACAAACAAAAGACAAATATTCTCAGCCATTTCCCTTCTCTGCTGGGGTTGAAATGATGTTGCTAACAGTGAGAAGACGTATTTTAAATTAGGAGGCTTCCTTGGTATTCCATGAGATTTCCTTTTCTCATTTGAACACACATCAATAACATTGAAGTGTCTGTCCCTGTAGTGTCTTTACAATTTAGCACTTGTAAAAACGAGACTTTCCAGCTCATTAATTTGCTTACGCAAATAGAGCCCAGAACCAGTTAATCCTGAAAAGTGACTACTCTATTTTCATCTTGTAATGACTGTTTCATGCCTGGACTTCAGCCTAGACTAGATAAAGGATCTCAATAGAGACTATTCATTTCCCACCTGGACTACTCAAAAGACTCTACAGGGAAAACAAATCTAACACAGCATGGCAGTTCCTGGTCATTTCTTTTCCTGAAAATGGCAGAGGACATCATTATTCAAGCCAAAGACAAGGCCACAGCAGCCAGGTCAAAATGGTCATCAGTCAACATGAAGTACATAAGGAAGATGACATTCCTTAGTCATAATCAGTTAGAGGCCGTTCATTATATGTCCATAAGACCTCTCTGAGGATATTTTTATAAAGTACTCTCTTGTTAAGGATCTGTGTCTAAGGGTCACTGTGGCAAGAGAAACCTGGCATTGTTTAAATATGTTTCATACCCCATACTTTCAAATGCAGAGACGCAAAGAGCAGAGAATTAATTGACGCTAACAGTAACTGAAAGCTTGCTCTTGCAATTCACACCCGTAACAGTGCCCATTCTCTAACTCCTGGAGTATGAAGTCCTAAGTCCACCCTCATGGCATAATATTCATGGCCCTAATGATTTCACCCCAAGCTAATCTGCCCCTTCCTCCTTCACCTCCTCAAGCTGACGGACCCACCACGCCAGGCTGTATGCTTTCCCTGCAACCTGTCTGCCACTAACAAAACTCTAGTTTCTTTGTCCATCATAATAGCCATCCAGACTTCTGTGGTCCTGAGTTAATAAATAAAATCAACCTCTACATTTCCTGTCCTTCCCCAGTACTCTGCATTTTTCTTACAACACATGCTTTCTAAACTTATCATTCATCAATTAGAACTTCTTTGTAAAACTGGGTTTTCTACATTCAATCTGATAATGAAACTGCAAACTGATTCTGAATGAACTCCTAGTCACCTTGCTGTGACTAAACTTGGTGTAAAACGAGGCTCAACCTAACTATTCAGCCAAGGCAGATAGCTGGAGCCTCAGAACAAGAAGTCCCTCCAAATTCCAAAACCCCAATATCTTGGGGGTATCCAGGCCATATATTGATAGAAACTTTTTAATGATTAGAAATTTTAATTTCTAAAAACCATTGGGCCAACTAATTACCTTGTAGTCATTCATTACTTACGGCCAACACATGCAAGCTCAAACTTCTTATAGTGGACAGATAAACATAAAATGATCCTAACAGTAATTTCCCAAGATGGGAGAGACACATTCTCTCCCCCGGCCCCTGTGCCTTGTGTGGAGCTCTGTGCTGACTCATTTGTTTGTGGGGAACATCCCCCCATGAGAGAGCAAGCTCAATAAAGACAAATAGGACTTTTTATTCATCTTTGTATCTCCAGCGCTGCTGTACATAGCAGGTGCTTAGCAAATGTTTAATGAATAAATGAATGAAATTAGAAATTGGACCTAATAGAAGTTTGCCATAATGGAGTGGGAAAGTATCTGAGCTAAAGCTGAGTCGTTGCTGGAATGAGGGGAGTTGAATTTACTGAGGTCTTACTATTTGCCAGGCCATGACATGGATTATTTTACTGAGTCCCCACAACGCCACCGAAGAAAGAAAATTAGATAAAGTAAAGGACTTGGACCTAAGATTAAAGGGCCAGGAAATAGCAGAGCCAAGATTCCAACCCAGGGCTCTCTGAATCAGGGCACAAACACTCAACAACTATGTTGCACTATCCACTTGCTGCTAACTTCTTTGTGGTCTTAGACAAACCATTACTTTAAATAAATCTCATTTTCTGCACTGGTAAGGTAAGAAGTTTTGGAGCAACTGTTCTCTAATGTCTTATCTACTTCTGAGATTATATAATCCTATCAGCCAAAATTAAGGAACATGCACTTTCAAGCCATCCTCTATGGCAGGAGATAAAATAGTCACCCATTTTTGGATTCCTGTCATATTATCCGCATAGCCTGCTTTGCAATGTGAAAGCTCAAATCTTTTAGACTTCCTTTACAAAGGTCTAAGAAGGAAAGGCAATGATTTTTCTTGTTTCTAAAACAGAGACTGTATGATAGAAACAAAATCATCTCGACAGAATAGGATGCTATATTGAAGCCAATCTCCAACTCGAGTAAAGGTAGACTCTTCCCACAGAAGGAATTCATGCTTTTTACCTACAAGCCTTTGCAAGGTTTATCCCTGATATACAGACGTCTAGACAAACCTGCCTAAGTGGAGTAGAAGCACAACCATCTCCACCAACACCCTTGATGAGTGAGTGCACAACTAGCTGACCAATTCAAGTGAAGTGACAATTGAGCATTGACCGTGTATAAAACATCGCACTGGGTGGTAAGATGTGGACAAGAGAAAGAGAATATAAAATGGGCATGAGTAGGGCAGGGGGGCAAACTGGAAAACAGAAGAAATAATGGCTAAAAATTTCCCTAATTTGGTAAAGTCACACTCCTATACATTCAAGAAGCTGAACAAACACCTAACAGAATAAACTCAAAGAAATCCATACCAAGATATACTTAAACCTTTGAAAACTAAAGCCAAAAAATAAGTCTTGAAAGAAGACAAATAAAACATTACCGATAGTGACACACCAATTCAAATGACATTGAATTTCTCATCTGAAACCAGAGAGCCAGGAGGAAGGGGCACAATATTTTTCAAGTGCTAAGGAAAAAAAAAAAAAAAAAAGCTGTCAACCATGACTTCTGTGTCTGGAGAAACTATCCCTCAGGAAGGAAGTAGAAATATAAACACTCTCAGAAGAAGGAAAACCAAAAAAATCTTGTCACTAGCTGATTCACTCTTAAAGACCGGCTAAAGGAAGTTCAAAACGACAGAAAAAGATAAAATACAGAACAATAGAACATTAGGAAGGAAGAAGGAACAAGATCATAACTATGGGTAAGTGCAGTAGACTATCCTTTTACTCACGAGTTTTACAATTCTCATTGATGATTGGAGCAAAGTATAATAAAACTATCTAGACAATGATATTTAAAAATGGGGACAATAAGGGACCTACATGGAAGTGAGGTTTACACTCTTCACTCACAATGCGGTAAAATATTAAAACCAGCCGATTTATATGACTCACGTCTGTGTGTTGTAACACCAAAGCTACACAATCTTCCCAGAAAATAGAAGAGGAGGAAATACTTCCCAACTTATTTTATGAGGACTCCATTGTCCTGATATCAAAATTATATAAAGACACTACCAAAAAAAAAAAAAAGGCTACAATATTTTTATGAACTTCAATGCAAAAATCCTCAAGAAATATTAACAAACCAAATTCAATAATGTTTTAAAAGAAACACACACCATAACTAAGTGGGATTTATGCCACAAAATCAACAAGGTTGAAGAAGAACAATTGTATGATCTTATCAATTGACTCACGTAAATATGGTCAATGATTTTTGATGAAGTTGCAAAACCAATTCAGTGAAGGAATTTTCTCATCTTACACAAAAAAAATCACCAAAAATGGATTGTAGACTTAAATGTAAAATGTAAAACTATATTACTTTTAGGAAAGATTTCTTAGACTTGACACCAAAAGTGTGATGCATAAAAGGAAAAACTGATAAATTGGACCTTGTCAAGTGTTCAAACTTTTGCTCTGTGAAAAGTCATATAAAGGCCATGAAAAGACAAGCTCTTGACTGGGGGAAATATTTGCAAATCACATATCTGACAAAAGACTAAAATCTAAATATATAAAGAACTCTCAAAACTCAATAGTATTGAAAAAAATCCAATTAGAAAATGGGCAAAAGACGTTTCACTGAAGAGGATACCCAGATGACAAATATAAAAAGATGTTCAACATCATCAGCCATCAGGGAAATGAGCATTAAAACTACAGTAAAATGTCACCGCACCCCTGTCAGAATGGCTAAAATAAAAAACAGTGATACCACCAATGCTGGTGAAAAAGTGGATACACTGGGTTACTCGTAAATAGCTAATTGAAATGCAAACCGGCACCACCACTCTGGAAAACAGTTTGCAGACTCTTGAAATCCTAAGCATACAATAACATATGATCCAGCAGTTGTACCTTTGGTCATTATCTCAGAGAAATGAGAAGATGTTCTCCTAAAAACCTATACAAAAATGTTGATATCAACTATATTTGTAGTAGCCAAAACAATGGAATTAGCCCAAATGTCCTTTAACAGGTGTTTTTAAAAAAGCTATGGCATGTATATATCATGGAATATTATACTTAATGATAAAAAGGAATATGCTATTGATGTACGCAGTACCCTGAATGAACCTCTGGGGAATTACTCTGAGGAGCAAAAAGACAATCTCAAAAGGTTACAGAGTGTATGATTTTGTTTATATAACATTTTAGAAATGATGAAATTTTAGAAATGGATAGTTAAGTGGTTACGAGGGGTTAGGGAACTGTAGCAGGTGGGGTGGGAGGTGAGTGCGATCGTGAAAGGACAGTGTGGAAGAACCTTTGCGGTGTTGTAAGCTTTCAGTAGCTCGACTGTTACGGGGATCCACAAACCTACACAGGTGATAAAATTATCTAAAACCAGAGTATAAGTAGAAATGAGAAAATCAGAGTAATATCAGTGGATTGTATCAATGTCAATTTCCTGGTTCTTGACAAAACTATAATTTTGCAAAAAAACACCATTGAGAAAAACTGAGAAACCCATATAAGGGATCTGTTTTATGTCTTTGTTTTTAATTTTTTTCCTGTTTTATTTCTTACAACTGCATGGGAATCTGTAATTAACTCAATTAAATTTTAATTTTTAAGAAGTGGGTAAGAGAGAGAAAACCTTTGCCTTCCAAAGACCCAGCTTCTAATAAAAAAGACAGAATTGAAGGCAAATTCTTCAAAGACCAGATCAAATGTCATCTTCTTTTGAAGCTGCCCTGAATGCCACCAATCAGAATTATTACTTCCTCTTCTGTACTCCAAAAAGATTTTAATTTCCCATAAATACCTCATTATAGCACTTAGGTTGCTTAGTAATTAATATATTTGCTTATATATCATAAAAATATATCTATGTGGATTTTTCAATACAGACTTCCTGGGGTTCTTTCACCTATAAAATGAGAATAATGAAAGTGCCTACCTCAAAGACTTATCATTAAGACAAGACAATTTAGTTAAAGCATCTAGATCAGCAACCAGAATATACTAAACATTGAGTTAAGTATATTTTATACTTAACTATATTCCACATTTTCATCTAAGTTTAGTTATTTTGCTTTTATTGTTATTCTTTTTTCCTGACAAAACGGAGCATTTTATAGCAGGTGATCATTTCATTCATTTATTATTACTATAAGCCTAGAACCATTCATTGTAAAAGGTATTCAATAAATGTTTATTTATTCACTTATAAATAAATGTTTATATATCATTTATTTATTCATTGAGATCAGGGTTTTTTTGGCAGTTTCTTTTTTTCATTTTTTTTTAATTTCAGCATATTATAGGGGTACAAATATTTAGGTTACATATGTTGCCTTGTCCCCCTTCTCCCCAGGAGTCAGAGCTTGAAGCATGTCCATCCCCCAGATGGTGCGCATTGCACTCATTATGTGCAATCCTCCCCCTCCCATCTGTCTGATGTCCGATAAATGTTATTCCTATATGTCCACTTAGGTGTTGATCAGTGAAACCAATTTGCTAGCGAGTACATGTGGTGCTTATTTTTCCATTCTTGGGATACTTCACTTAGTAGAATGGGTTCCAGCTCTACCCAGGAAAATACAAGAGGTGCTATATCACCAGTGTTTCTTATAGCTAAATAGTACTCCATGGTAAACATATACCACATTTTATTAATCCACTCGTGTATTGATGGGCACTTGGGTTGTTTCCACATCTTTGCAATTGTGAATTGTGCTGCTATAAACATTCAAGTGCAGATATCTTTTTTATAGAGTGTCTTTTGTTCTTTTGGGTAGAGGCCCAGTAATGGGATTGCTGGATCAAATGGTAGATCTACTTGCATCTCTTTCAGGTATCTCCATATTGCTTTCCCCAGACGTTGCACTAGTTTACAGTCCCACCAGCAGTGTAGGAGTGTTCCTATCTCTCTGCATCCATGCCAGTATTTATTGTTTTGGGACTTTTTGATAAAGGCTATTCTCACTGGAGATAAGTGGTATCTCATTGTAGTTTTGATTTGCATTTCCCTGATGATTAGAGATGCTGAGCATTTTTTCATATGTTTGTTGGCGATTATTTTGTCTTCTTTTGAAAAGTTTCTGTTCGTGTCCTTAGTCCATTTTTTTTAGATAACTTTATGGAAGTATCATTTACATACCATGCCATTACTCCATTTTAAGTGTACAATTAAATGATTCTTAGCCCACTTTTTGATAGGGTTGTTTAAAAACCACTTTATTGGGTAAAGCTTATATACAAATTGCACATATTTAAAGTGTGTAATTTAATATATTTTGACACATACACTCTTGAACCAATCACTGCAATCAAGACAACAAACATATCCATAATCCCCACACATTTCCTCATAGCCCCTGTAGTCTTTTCCTCTGACCCTCCTTGAATATTCCATTTCCAGTCAAAAATTAGTCTGCTCTCTGCCACTACAGATTAGTTTGCATTTTCTAAAATGTTATATAAATGAAATTCTATAGTATGTAGTTTTTAATGTCTGGTTTCTTTCACTCAGAATTATTTTGAGATACACCTATGTTGCTGCATGTATTGATAGTTCATTTTTATTGCTGAGTAGCATCCCATTTCATGTATATTTTACAATTTGTTTATTAATTCACCTGTTAACATGCATTTAGGTTGTTTCCAGTTTTTGGTTATTCCAGATAATGTTGCTATTTGTGAACAAGTCTTTATTTGGACACATGCTTTTATTTCTCTTGGGTAAACACCTAGAAATAAAATGGCTGATTCATCTGATAGGTGTATGTTTAACTTTTGAAGAAATTTTCAAACTGTTTTCCAAAATGTTGAACAAAATTTTACACACCCACTAGCAGTGTACAAGATTTCCAGTTGCTCTATATCTCTAAAAACACCTGGTACCGTCAGTCTTTCAGACATTCTAATAGGTGTGCTGTGACGTCTCACAGTGGTTTTAACTTGCATTTACCTAATACCTAACAATGTTGAAAATCATTTTGTATGCTTATTTGCTATCCATATGCCTTCTTTTAATGTTTATTCAAATGTTTGCTCATATTTTTATTGGCTTGTTTATTACTGCAGCATTTTGAAATGCCACTGTATGTATGTGTATACATGTGTGTGTGTGTATGTGTGTCTATATAAATATTTTCTGGATACAAGTTTTTTATCAGATACAATTTACAAATAATTTTTCAGTCTATGGCTTAACTTTCATTCTCTTAACAGTGTCTTTCAAAAGCAAAATTTCTTAATTTTGATAAAATAAAATTTATCAGATTTTTCTTTTATGGACCATGCTCTTGGTATTGTATTTTAAAAAAACATTTCCTTAACCCAAGATTTCCCGACCTTAGCACTATTAATGTTTTGGATTGGATAACTCTTTGTTGTGGGCAGGTGGGTGGGGGGAGAGGGGCTTGGCTCTCCTGTGCACTGTCAGATATTTATCAGCATACCTGCCCTCTACTCACTAGATGACAGTAACAATGCCTACCCCAGTTGAAATAACCAAAAATATCTCCAGATATTGCCAAATGTCTCCTGGCAGGGGAGACAAAATTGCCCCTGGCAGAGAACTGCTGGCCTAACCAAAAATCACAGAGACTCTTCCTAATGCAGTCTTATAGAAGTTTTATGATTTTTGGTTTCGCATTTATGTCTATGATATAGCTTGAGTTAGTTTTTTATATGGTATAAGTTAGTGTTAAAATTTGATTTTTTGCACATAGACGTACAATTTGTTCCAGAACCAATTTTTCAAAAAAGATATTCTTTCTCCACTGAATTGCCACTGCAAATTTGTTGAAGGGGTACTGACCATATATGTGTGAGTTTATTTCTGAACTCCCTTTTCTGTTCCATTGATCTATTTGTCTATCTTGACACCACTGTACATCGTCTTGATTGCTGAGCATTAGAGTAATTCTTGAAGTCAGGTAGGGTAAATTCTACAACTTTGTTCTTCCTTTTCAAAGTTATTTTGGCTTTTCTAGACCTTTGCACTTTCATACGGATTTTAGAATCAGGTTGTCAGTTTGTATATAAAGTGCCTGCTGGGATTATAATAGAATCTGCCTTGAGATCAATTTGAGAAAAAATGATATCTAAACAATACTAAATTTTCCCATTCATAAATGTTGTATATCTCTCCACTAATTTACGCCTTCTTTAATTTTTCTTAGCAATGTTTTATTTTCAGTATACAGTTCTTGCATGCATTTTGTCTGATTTATCCCATAAATTATTTATATTATTATTTCATATTAATTAATTATTTCATATTTTTATACTATCGTCAATGATATCACTTTTCTCATTTCAATTTTTGTTTCAATTTCAATTTTTGTTGCGGATATATAGAAATACAATTCATTTTTACATAGTGACCTCATATCCTGCAACAGTGCTAAATCATTTATTAGTTCTTGTAACTTGTGTGTCAAATTCATCTGATTTTTCTATAGAGGTGATTATGTCATCTGTCAATAAAGAAGGTTCCCTTCTTCCTTTCTACTGAAATATCCTTTGTTTCTCTCTTTCTTTTTCTTTTTCTTTTTTTTTTTTTTTTTTACCTTATTCTACTGGCTCCAGTACAATGCAAACAGAAGTGACAGGAATGACATTTCTTCCTTCTTTCTGACCTTAGAAAGGAAGCTTTCATTCTTCATTAATTGTTTGTAGGTATCATTTATCAGGTTGAGGAAGTTCCCTTTAATTGTTAGTTTTCTGAAAGTTTTATCGGGAATAGATATTGAATTTTGTCAAATGCTTCTTCTAAATCTGTTGAGATGATAATACATTATAATTTTACTTTGAGTATGTTAAAATTGAAGAGGAAGAAATACTTCAAAATTATTTTTATGAGGACACCATTATTTTGATAAGAGAGTTATCAAAAAATTATGAACCAATAGCACTTTTGAATACAGATGTCAAAATTTTAGACAAAATTTTAAGTAATTGAATCTGACAACATTTAAAAAAAATACATCACAAACAAGTAGAGTTTATCCTAGGAATGCTGATTTCATAAATATCCATGTTATTCAGTACATAAATATTTAGGATTGTTTTATCTGCTCAATGAATTGACAAATCTTTCATTAAAAAATTATACTCTATCTTTGGTTATATTCTTTATTGTGAAGGGCAGATTGTCTAGTAATAATATATTCACTCCAATCATCTTTTATTTAGCATTAAAACGAATTATCTTTTTCCATTTTATCCACAATCTATTTTTGTGTATTTATTTAATGTGTGTGTCTTATAGTTAACATATAATTCAGTCTTGGTTTTTGTTTTCCAATCTGATAATATCTGCCTTGTAAATGGAATGTGAAGACCACTTACTTGCATGCATGTGCTTATTGATAGGGTTGGATATAAACCTTCCACCTTGGTATTTGTTTTATATTAGTCTCATTTATTCTTTGTTTCCTTTTTATGTTTTGCATTAATTGAATATTTTTGTGATTCCATGCTATATCTTTTGTTGAGCTATTTCCCAAACTCTTTGTTGTACTAGTGCTTGATTGAAGGTATTCAGTATATATCTTCAGTTTATCACAGTGTACCTTCAAGTCATGACACTTTGCTACAGTTATAAACTTCACGAACATATACTTCCATTTCTCCCCTCCTGCCGTCATATACTTTACTTCCACATGTTTTATAAACTCCATAGTACATTGTTATTTTTGCTTTAAATAGTTAATTTTGAGCTATGTAAATTCTAAGAAAAAGGCATTTATATTTGCTCACTTACCACTTCCAGTGCTCGTCATGTTTTCATGTAGATCAGGATTTTTATTGGTATCATTTCTCTTATGCTTGAGGTATTTCCTTTAACATTTCTCACAGTGCCGTTCTACAGATAATAAATTATTTTAGTTTTTGTGTAGTTAGAAAGCACTTGTTTTCCTTTCTTTTTTGAAAGGTATTTCCTCTAGGTATATAAACTATGCTGACAATTTTTTTCTTTTAGTACTTCTTTTAGCATGCATTGTTTCTGATAACACATCTGCTGTCATCCTTATCTTTATTTCTCTGTATATAATACCCCCCCAACCTACTGTCTTTAAGATTTTCCCTTTACACTGGTTTTAAGCAATTTTACCATAATTTCCCTTCGTTGGTGCTTGTTTGAGGGAGGAGGGTTGATTGGTTTTGTTTTGGATTGGATTTTTTTTTTCTTTCACTCCCTCCTGCCTTTAGAAACTCCAATCACACATATATTAAGTTGCTTGAGGTTGCGCCACTGCTCTCTTTACTTTTTTTTCTATCTTCCATTTCTCTATTTAACATATTCAATTTTTCCTTTAGGTTCTAGGATATTTGGAATATAGTTTCAATACCTGCTTTAGTTAATTCACCATCGTATTCTCTGTGCCATTTCTGAGTTAGTTTTCATTGGTATAGATTTTTTTTCCTTTTGTTATGAGTCATTTTTCCTTTTCTTTGCATGCCTGGTAACGTGTTCTCAGTACTTTGCCTGTGTACTCTACTACCTTAGCATTCCCAGACTCCAAGCTCCTCAGGTCTTAGAGACTGCTGAGCTCTTTCTGGGTGTCCTCTATCTGTACCACATTTCGGAACCCTTTCCCAAGGTAGTAACATGAGACAATCATAAAGCTTGTCTCATTTGTTTGCCATCTTTCAGAGATCACTGTCCTTCATTGTCTGATGTTCCATATTATAAAAATCCTTGCCCATATTTTGTCTTTTTTTTTAGTTGTTACAGATGTGAGGGTAAATCTGGTCTGTCACACTCCATCTCAATCAACGTGTACAAATTCTAAATGCATATATAGTCCATCCTCATTATTCATGGATTTTCTATGTGTGAATTCACCTACTCACCAAAATATATTTGCAACCTTAAAATCAAGACTTGTGATACATTTGCAGACATGCACAGAATGGTGAAAGATTTGAATCACCTCATGCACACGTGCCCCGTGGAGGCGAAACGAGGCGACCTCTGCCTTCTTGTTTCAGTTCTCACTCGGTAAATGAACATCCTCTTCACAGTCTATTTAGTGCCATGTTTTTAATTGTTTTAAAAACAATTAAACCATGTTTTAAACATGTGCCATGTTTTAAAATGTGCTTTTTACTGGCAACTTCACTGTTTAAAATGGTTCCCAAGCATCGTACTGTGTGCTGTCTGCTGTTCTAAGCACAAGAGAGCCGTGATGGAGAAAATATATGGGTTAGATAAGCTTCCTTCAGGCATGAGTTATAGCGCTGTTGGCTGTGAGTTCCATGTTAATGAATCAACAATATATATTATATAAGTTGTCTTTACAAAGAAACACACATCAAAACAAGGTTATGTATCAATCGTTTGACAAAAATATTGTGACCAGAGGCTCACAGGAGCCTAACCCTATATTTCTCCTAAAAGCAATAGTTCAATATTTGCTAAATCAGTTTTCATGCTGACTTCATAGAATACAACTACCAGAAGTAATGAGAATAGACTCTATTTTGGCTCTGATGTAAAACAGATAAAGAGCTATGTTCTAACAGAGCTTTTTCATGCTGTGTTCAGTCTGGTGAAGGGAAGAAATAATTCAGGTAGGTAGATGTAATAAGATAATAATAAGATAGGTAGATGTAATCGTGTTAGTGGAAAGGAATTGGAAAGGCTAAGTAGCTAGAAAGAAAAAGAGACCGAAAGGGTGTTCAGAATTATGAATTTACTGCCCAGGATCATTTCCCAAACAGAATAACCTTGTTGACTAGGGGGGAAAAGTAATTTTCTTAGGCTTTCCTCACAGGTTCTTTTGCCCAAAATACCAACCCCTTCAGAGTTCATCCATTTGATAAACATTCAGTCCACACCTATGATGTGAGGTTAAGAACTACACATTCTGAGTCCTCATCCTCCACAGGACAGAATGAGATGGAGAGAATAGGCAAAAAATATCAGACGATGTGATGAGTGCTAGGAGAGATGTATCCCAGAATGCAGAACGCAGAGATCTCCCTAGTCAGCTTCGCAGAGGGGAGGGTGATCACTGGGGCATCTTATAGAAAGAGAAATTTAAATAGGCTAAATAGTTTCCCAAGAGAATGACAACTGGGGAAGCAGCACATTAAAGACCCAGAGGAGACCTGAGAAGAGACAGATGAGATAAGGGCAGAGAGGAAGGCAAGATCATGCAAGACCTTATATCCCAGACTCAGGAGTTTGGGCTTTATTTTACAGGCAAACAAGAGCCATGAAAGAGTTTAAAGCAGGAAAGTGACATAGCCAGAATTTCTCCCCTGAACGGTCCATCTTGTTGTTGAGTGGAGTGTGGATTTGATGGGAGGGGGGCAATCCTGGATGCAAGAAGATGAGTAAGGAGTTGGCTGCAATAATCAACAGGTGAGATAATAGTGGCCTGGACTAGGGACTCCTGCTCCCAAAATTCTATCCATTCACCAGTGCTTCAGCCACAGCAAATCACCTGCAGTGCCCCATACAGGTTATGTCTTTCATGCCTTTGTGCTTTGGCATGCCATTTTTCTCTTGCCTAGAATTTTAATTCCTACCTTTATCTGGTTGGAAAGCTCCCATTCATCCTTAAGTGCACCTCTACTTTCAAGTCTTCACTCATATCTGCAAGAAGAGTCTGTCTCTCCTTAATCTGTTTTCATAGCTCATCTCCACCATCACACTCTTCAAAACTGATAAATATTTGTTAATCTATGTAATACCTCAACTAGATTGAGACCTGCTTGAGGGCAAGGATTATGTCTTGCACACTTCCAGTTGGGTAAACACAGATATTACTACACTGTGGAGCAGAGGCTCTCAAATTTTAGAGTACATCTGAATCTCCTGAGGAGCTCGTTAAGACAGATGGATGTCTCCAAAGTTTTTGATTCAGTAGGTCTGAGATGGGACCTGCGAATTTTATTTCTAACATGTTCCTAAGAGATGCAGATGCTGCTGGTTCAGGGACCACACTTGAGAACCACCACTCTGGAGTTCCAGACTGTGGACTTCCTAGGTCATGAAGTTTATTAGCTCCACAATCTCATGTGTTGTGATCTTCCATCATATCCATATGTCTCTGTGTATGTGTGTGGAAACATTGAGCCTGGATGTATATGTTTTCTTTTACTTTCTACAAATGTTTTAACATATTTATCCTTGGGAATAAAGATTCTAGGGCATAAATTATCATTTTTATCACCTTAGTTCATTACACTTTAAAAGGGTCATGGTATACATCTACCACTGTGAGCTCAACTGTGCTCTAGCCATACAGAGCATTCAGTGTTCCCTAGGGCTTTCCACCCATAAGCAGGTACCCTAGAATTATAATTCTCAATTTTCTCCTTTGCATATGAAACTAATTATACACACAGGGGGGAAAAGCTGCTACTAGCTAAAATAATCAATGAAATGTATCACTCATTGCAAAAATCTAAATCATCCTGATTACTAAAATGCACAAAGGCCAACAATCTGGAGGGAAGAAAGGAATGGAGCTTGGAAGGAAGGAATGGACTTCTCTGAGCAATACTCCTAAACAGCCAAGGATCATCTCAATGTTTTCTGTCCGTATGAGCCAGTGCTGATTATTCCATTGCATAGCCAACATGATTTTTCTTTATAAAATCAATTCCATTTTATTTTCAGTTAGTTGTCAGACCTCCCTGGAGGTACATGTTCTACTCAGTTCATTTATTTTTGTAAAATTCTGCATATCTTCTTTTGTTTTCTTTGTAATCTCTTGATATCTTCACAGCTTCTCTATAAGAAACAATAACAAAAAACCTACCCAAACAAACAGAAATAATTTATGGGGCTCTTTGCTTTACTGGGATCCAATGAGTGCTTGTGTCCCTGAGGCCCACCCATATAAGTATCAGGGTTTTTTTTTGACATTTTTAAATTTTTTTTTTTTAATTTCTCAGTCATGATGTATTCTCTTTTATTTCTGAATTTTTCATTGAACTGTAGAATGACTACAAAGTTAGCAATTATCTCAGGGTAACTTCTATTTATTATGGTGCCTAATTTCCCTGGGGCTTCTCTTGTAGAGCTATTTCCGTAAATGTCCAAACTTCTTGTTTTCTCCAAGTATTCTAACATAAAATAATTACCCACAGCCCTTTACATTATCCTGAAGACTTTTCAAACCCCTTGAGAGAGAGAGAGAAAGAGACTATGTTTATGTGTGTGTGAAACAGGGTAAATATTTCAGGCCTCCTGTATTTGCTTCTCTTATTTGGCCTGTTGGGCCTCAGCTCTGCCCTGCAGGCTGTTATGTTCATCAACACTGTGGAACTTCATTTCAGGAAGAACATGAATATCTATAGATTTTTTTTTACATGATCAAGGCTTGGCCCACTTATTTATTTTAAAACATATAATATAGCTATAAAATTTAAAGCTTAATAATATCACGCAAAGGCGAAGTGATACATTTCAGAGTATGGATTTCAAAATCCAATGGACCCAGGTTCAAATCATAGCTCTGCCATTTAGTAGCTACATAAGCCACAACTTTTCTGAGATTTGACTTTCTTGTAAATTAAGATAATAACAACCTCTCTGAAGATAATTAGATAATTCATACAAGCACTGGGCACATAGTAGATGTTCCAAAGGGCTAGTGCTACCTTGCACACGCTTGCACGCTCTCTCTTGCTCTCTCTCATACACACACTCACAAACTACCTTTTTCACACTTTATATATATATTGTTTTACAGTTTAATATGTTTTACCATACACATCTTCTACCCTTAACTCACGGATGACATAGATCAAATATTATAGCTATTATGTAAATATCAAAAAGAATGAATTAATTCTCATTGTGCATCTACTTTGTGTAAAACATCACACTTTATTTAATACTACAACAACCACATATGGGCTAGGGATTATTTTCCCCCATTTTTATTGAAAAATAAACCAAATTAAGGGAAGTATATTAACTCAGCCAAGAACACAGAGCTAGAGAGTGGGAGAGCTAGCCCAAGCACATGTTACCTGACCTCACTGCTATACTCACAACATATAGGGCATGGTGATGATCTCGGCTCCAGAGACGGCTGGTCTGGATTCTGTTCTGGACTCTCACCTGTGTTAGTTGTGCTACTAGAGGAAGTAACATGATTTAAGTTTCTTCAATCAAAAAACAGTGACGAAATTAATGCCAAGTTCCCAGGGCTTTTGTGAGCATTAAATATATTAATTACTCCAAAGCTCTGAGCATGGTGGTATCTGGCAGACAGTCAGAGCCTGAGAAGTAATGTCTTTTAGCAATTTTACAAAGTGGAAAGATAGGTCACGTCTTCTGCAGATCAGAGTGAATATGATTCTGACTTAGTAAAAAACAATCAAACCAAAAAATAAATAAATAAACAAATCTCCTTAATTTTACATGAAGCACCTTTCTTTTTTAGATTTATGACCAGGTACAGAGAGAGATTTAGCTCCAAATCGAGCTCCTGATTTCAGGTCAGAAGTGAGGTGAGAACATCCAACACATCATCCCACCTCCCTTGCCATCCATTTCCCTGTCATGGGGTTTCTCTGGAAAACATATCAAAGATAATGGGTAACCTCCATCTCAAGCCCCGATATCTCTTCTTAACTCCAGTCAACCCTATTCTGTGTAATCCAATGTTCTATAGGACATATTAATCTGAAGGACCTACAGGCTCCTTGAACCAAGCATATCTAAAACTGAATTCATCACACACACACACACCCCACATCCCAGACTAGCTTTTCCTTCTGTAGTACTTATACAGCAGCATGACTACCCAGCCAACGAAACTAGAAATTTTTGAGCCGTACTAAACTCCTCCCACACCCTCCAACTCCTCACACAATTGGTAACTAAATCCTACCATTTTTACATCCTAATTCAGTTCCCATTTATCTCTTGCCAAGGTTGTTGCAGCAGGTGGACAACTGGTCTTCCTACCTTTAATCTTTCTCCTCTTTGTTTCTTTCCCTCTACTGAAGCCAAAATGATTCTTCTGAAACTAAAATCTATTCTGATCACTCTTTGCTTTAAAATTTTCAGTGGCTCCCCCAACATCACAAGATAAAGCTTAAACTCCTTTGGACTTAGAAGGTTTCTTGAGACGGCTCTCTTCCTGCCTCAGCTGTACCTTGCATTTTAATCTCTCATCCATCTCCTTTGAAAACCTTATATTCATCCAGAGTTCCAAGCATTTTTTTCTTTCTTCAATGAGGAAGAGGTTCCTCCCCTTATTTGACTATCTGATTCCTACTCATTCTTAGGAACACGAGCCACTCCCAGCTGTGTCTCCTCATCATTCCACACTTCCAGTAGAGCATACCCCACTGACTTGTGTGTGTTTTGCATTGTGTCTGTCTCTCCTACAAGACTGTACATTCCTGTGGAGCAGAGATCATGTTACATTTATCTCTGCATCCCCAGAGATCAATAAATATCACTTCAGTTTTGCAGAAACAATATCATTGTTATGAAACAGAACTCTGCAGATGTGGATCCAGTTGTAGCCGCCAAAGTTTAACAAGCAGGAAAAGAACTCATCCTGTGAAAGTCTTCTTCCCACGCCTGAATGAAGCAGAAAAAGTCACAAGCAGAATCCCATCTGGCAGGGCTTCATAAAGTAGAAGTGACACCATACAATAATTAGCCTCGTTCTTGAAGACAGAAGAGATGATTTGTTCTGTGTTTAAAAATGTTTGTCATTTATCCTTTTCATTAAGTCACCTTTTACATAGTTGAGACAAAATGCTTCCCCAAAACTCAGATCAGTGTTGCTCCCTCATAGTATTATCGTATGTTATCATATGTTTTCAGGGAAAGAATTTCTCTGCCTTGCAGCTGTGAAGACTTTTGCACCTCACTTATGTGGTGTATTCATTACTCAACACTCACCTCCACCCTCTGCCTCTACGTGGAAAACTCCTAGTTTCTCTTTAAGATCCAGTTTAAAGATTATTATTTCTGAAATGTCCCCTCACATATTTCACAACTGATTTGTCTCCTCATCATGCCTACTCACCAAACAAATTGCATATGTCTGTTTGTCTGTCTTCTACAAGAGATGATGGGTTCCTTGAAGCTAAGGACAGGGTCCTTTTGATCTTTGGATCCCTATTGCTATATGTGGTGCCCAGAATATTGGAAACCCTAATAAAAGTGTGTTAGAATTAGTGAATAAATAAGCTTGTGAATAAATAATTCAATGAAGGAGGTGGAGAAAAAGATTCCTGATACATGTAAATGTTAGAAGGGTAAACCAACCAGGAATTAACATAAACAATTATATATATATATATACACACACACACATATATATATACATATATATATATTCTTGCATTAAATTTATTTTCTGAAGTTATTATGATTCGGATTGAATAGGGACCCATAGTTTCCTTCAGGAGAGCATTAAGAAGACTGGTATCTATCTTATAGAAATTATTCTGTAACACTAGGAAGGAGGGAATCCTCCCTGTCTCATTCTATGAAGCCAGCATCACCCTGATACCAAAGCCAGGAAAGGATATAGCAAAAAAAATAAAACTACAGACCAATATCCCTTATGAACATAGATGCAAAAATCCTCAAGAAAATACTAAGAAACCAAATTCAACAGCACATTAAAAAGATAATCTGCCATGATCAAGTGGGTTTCATCCCAGGATGCAAGGATGGCTTAACATATACGCAAACCAAAAGACATGATTCACCACATAAACAGAAACAAAGACCACATGATCATATCAATAGATACAGAAAAAGCATTCAATAAAATCTAGCACCCTTTCATGATAAATACCCTCAACAAACTAGGTATAGAAAGAACATACTTCAAAATTATAAAAGCTATATATGACAAACCCATAGCCAATATCATTCTGAATAGGGAAAAGTTGAAAGCTTTTCCCCTAAGAACTAGAACAAGACAAGGGTGCCCACTGTCAGCACATCTATTCAACATAGTACTGGAAGTCCTAGCCATAGCAATCAGGCAAGAGAAAGAAATAAAGCATATCTAAATCTGGAAAGAGGAGATCAAATTATCCCAGTTTGCTGATGATATGTTCTTATATCCAGAAAACCTGAAAGACTCCATCAAAAGACTCTTGGAATTGATAAATTCAGCAAAGTATCAGGTTACAAAATCAATGTATACAAATCAGTAGCATTTCTATATACAAAAAATAATCAAGCAGAGAATCAAATCAAGGACTCAATACCATCCAAAATAGCTACAAAGAAAATAAAACATCTAGGAATATATTTAACAAAGAAGGTTAAAGATCTCTACAAGGAGAACTATAAAACACTGATAAAAAAAATCACAGAAGACACAAACAAATGGAAAAACATCTCCTGTTCATGGATTGGTAAAATCAACATCATTAAAATGTCCATACTTCCCCCTTCACAGATTCAACACAATTTCCATCAAAACACCAGCATCACATTTCACAGATCTAGAAAAAAAATAATCCTAAGCTTCATTTGGAACCAAAAAAAGAAGCAAATAGCCAAAGGAATCTTAAGTATAAAGAACAAATATGAATGTGATACTTTGATTTTAAATTATACTACAAGGCTATAGTAACCAAAACAGCATAGTACTGGTATAAAAGTAGAGACATAGACCAATGGAACAGAATAGAGAACCCAGAAATAAAACAATCTTCCTACAACAGTTGATCTTCAACAAAGCAGACAATAACATACTCTGGGGAAAGGAAGCCTTATTCAATAAATGGTCCTGGGAAAATTGGATAGCCACATGGAGAAGAATGAAATACGACCCTTATCTCTCACCATATAGAAAAATTAATTCAAGATGGATTAAGGATTTAAATGTAAGGCATGAAATCATAAAAATTCCAAAAGAAAACAAGGAAAAACTCTTTTAGACATTGGCTAGGCAAAGAATTTATGACTAAGACCCAAAGGCAATTACAGCAACAACAAAGATAAATAAATGAGACTTGATTAAATTAAAAAGCTTTTGCACAGCAAAGTAAATAATCAACAGAGGAAACAGAAAACCTACAGAATGGGAGAAAATATTCACAAAATATACATCCAACAAAGGATGGATATTCATAATCCACAAAGAACTTAAACAAATTATCAAGGAAAAAAAACATCAAAAAGTGGGCAAAAATTAACACTATGGTGCTCAATGGGTGGGAGTGAACAGTGGGGATTTGGGGGGGGGGGGGTAGACCCAAGGCTGAGTGACGTAGGGGGTCACTGTGGAGGGGTGGGATATGCTTGAAAAGTAGTGGAGAGCGGAATCAGGGGTCTCAATAGGGGAAAGGAATTCCTCAAAAACTGATTCATGTGATTAACTGTACACCTCGGTAAATTCACTTCGAATCATTTAATTGTACACTTAAAATGGAGTGTTGGTTGTACGTAGATACAGTTGGAGCACTATATATGTACTCTATGGACTACTTTGACAGAGTAGGTTTTTGAATGTAACAAGTCAACTTGAGTGGTAACATATTTTGGGAAATCAGCTCACTACAAATTGTGACTGTAAACATTGTACTGTAAATGCTTTGTAGTTTTCCCCCAATTAAAAAAAAATAATAATAATTACAACAATCATAAAAAAAATTTCTTAAAAGGTGGAATTCTATTCTTAATTTTATTACTATATTATCACATGTAAATGTTCACTAAACAATGGTAGGACTTTCAAACTGAGTAGGAGAAGTGATATCAGTATTAGAAGTAAATTGTAGACCAAAGAAGTCTAGACCCAAAAAAGTCCCACCATTTTCCAGATCCTTGGGGTTTACACTGATAATTCTTGGGACTTCTGTGCTATAATAATTAAAGGTAAAAACAAAGCAAAACAAAAAAACCATCCAAAATAGCAATTCCTTAACATCATGACTATCAATCCCCCAAATACAATGGTCTCATTTTAATTCAGTCTACAAGGGCGTGGTGTTGTGCAAAAAGACCGCGCCTTCTGTAGTTTGGGCTCTATCCCCAAGTTGTCATGTTTCAGGAATGAAGAACGGGATATTCAAGAAGACTTCTCTCAAATGACTGGGTATTTACAGAACATTCAGATCTGGTTATACATCTATCATCAACCTGTGGCTACCCAGTGTTCTCTGGATCCTTCAGTGGTGTTGAGGAATTTGATTTTTATCATTGCTATTCTACCTCTGCCTCTACCTACTTAGTTCTGAAGTATCAATTGCCTGTATTACAGCCTATATCTAAACACTGCTTTGGTTATTAAGGTTTGAATGTCAGAAAATATTCAGTTAATGATAACAAGATGTGTTATATGCTATTACTAATCAGCAGTGTGCTTGAACTTTAAGATGTTTCTTAATCATCAACTTCTGACTTTCATATAAATACAGCAGGATATTTTTGGGCTACTTTGTGTAAACAGCAGGCTGGGCTAAATAACAAAGATTGTATTAATATTTTCTTTTGTAACCCAAAAGATTCACATTGTCCACAGCATGAAGATGGCACAACAGCTGATAAAACTGAGTCATAGATCTCAACATATAGACATATATAGAGCATAAATAGTCAGAAATATGGAATACAAAAGAAAAGTCATGGCTGTGTGTAGATGTAGCTTAAAAAAAGAAAGAATAAGAAAAGTCAAAACAGAGCAAAACATGATCATAAAAGTTTGTAAGTGGTTAGCTCCAAACTGAAAAATGTGAATTCTTGCATAATGAAAATTAAAATTCAATAGATGACAAAACCAATGGAGGTAAAAACTTTTAGATAATTTTCTTTATTTCACATTGCAAACAAATGGCTAAAAGTTAGTGTTCTTTACTAGCAGAAACTAATTTTGGCAGAAAGCTTTATAGCATAAATATTTTCTCAGAATAAGCATAGACAGCATTTCAAATATTACATTCACTATTAATTGGAAAGAGGGGGTATAAATCTATCACTTTGGAAATTATCACAACAATAGAAGAATATTTAAAAATATTTATTTACCATTTGTACATTTTAAGCACTCTTATGGTTAATAAATAAAACTTATTGGCTGGGTGTGATGGCTCACACCTATAATCCTAACAAATTGGGAGGCTGAGGTGGGAGGATCCCTTGAGGCCAGAAGTTTGAGACCAGCCTGAGCAACATAGGGAGGCTCCTTCTCTACAAAATATTTAAAAAATTAACTGGGAGTGGCTGTGCATGCCTGTAATCCCAGCTTCTTGGGAGGCTGAGGCAAGAGGATCACTTGATCCCAGGTGTTTGAGGTTGCAGTGAGCTATGATGATGCCACTGCACTCTAGCCCGGGCAGCAGAGTGAGAAAAAAAGAAAAAAAGAAAACTTATCATATATCTAATATATGTTTAAGTATATATGATGTGCCAGACACAGTGAAATGAAAAACTAAATTGTGAATTGATTTTCCAACAACCTACTAGACATTTTCACATGGGATAACTAGTTTTTTCAATAGCATTCTGACTTTACTCAGCATCTACATTGTATGAGAAATTCGGGATTCAAAGATGGGTACCACCTAATTCTGTAGAACCAGACTATCATGCTGGTGTCCAGAACCAGACTCATCATCCCATCCCTTCTAAACCTGCCCCCATTTTTATTAACTCTCCAAGTGACTCAGCTTAAACCTGAAGGTCGATCTCGATTCATCAACCCGAATAAAAATTGTCTCTGATCCTCCTTTGTGACTTCTGCATCATGTTCCTCTCCATGCCCTTTTACAGGAATTCTCTCCCTCTCATCAGGGCCTCCCAACTGGCCTCTCCACCTTTGTTCTCTCTACCTTCCCCACCCTAGCCAGCTCTTCCTTAGCATTCTGATCAAGTCTGTTTATGCTAAAGACTTTCAATTTCTCCTTACTAACTATGGAAGAAGACCTGAGATATTTAGCTTGGCCTCTCAAGGTCCTTGCTGATCTGAATCCAACTTATTTTTCCATTACAACATGATGTTTTGAAATAGTTCAAGAGATCTATTGTACAACACGGTAACTACAGTAAATAAAAATGTATTGTATTTTGAAAATGGCTAAGAGAGATTTTAACTGTTCTCAACATAAAATATGGTAAGTATCTAGCTACATATGCTATATATAATAGCTCAATTGAGCCATTCCATTTTTTTAAGATTTTTTATTTTTAATTATATGGATATATAATAATTACATATCTTATTCCATTATTTTCTGATTCCTTCACTTGTTCCTTCCATCCCTTTCTTTCCTTCCCCTATGCCTTTCTTCATTTCCCTTGTGCCTGCAATGACTTCCCTCTACTTCCTTCTATTCTTTAGAGATAAAAATTCTAAGCATCCTTTAAGGTCCAGCTCAAATACTGCCACTTACAGGATGTTCTGCCAGAGTCCTCTGGTTAGAACTAATGATCATTTCTGCATCTGTACCTCCCAACTACGCAAGTAACGTTCTAAGGATATGGACCACTTTTTTACTTTGTATTTTGGGCATTTTTGCACATGTTTTAAGAAGTGTACTACTTTTTTAAACCATTTGAAAGTTATCTGTGTGATGCATCTTTCTATCCTCTTCAAATCCTGGTACAGCATAGGCATTCAATAAATGTTTACTAAATGAATGAATAAATGAAAGAATGAATGAAGTAACTAAAAGTGACCAAAGATGGACACGATAAAATTAACTTGAATGGTGTAAGCATGAAGAAAGAATAATGTACAGGATTGCAGAAGAGGTTATAATAACTAGGTATAATGGCTGACATTATGAAAGAAATAATTTATGCTAAGTACTTGGAAAAATTTCCCAAAGGGATTACTTTTGTATAGTGATAATTTCCCACTTAGTGATGAAAGGAAATTATCACTCAGATTGACACTAAAAGCTTTTTCTATTTTTCATTATAACTCTGCTTTCATTCATACTGGAAATGACACTATGGGGACAAGTCTCTGCTGTCATTCAGCTGGCCTGGTTGACTTGTTGGTCTCTTATATTTCTGGATTTCGTGATTTTTTTCTTTTATCCATGGGCATTCTCAGTAGCAATTCACCATTAATCATGGGTTAACTGTAGACACTTTAGAGATGACAAACCACAATTAAAGATGTATGATAAATGTGGTAAAAAAAAAAAAAAAAAAAACCACAACAACAACAAAAAAAACTTTCTCTGCTTAATTTTTCACATCTACCCACCAAAACTTCCACCTCTGGTAATGAATACTTAGGCCTAAGAATTTTTTTTTTCTTTTAAAAGAGTAATCCATCTTGTGGAATGATATCTGTGAAACAACTTAAGAACTGCTGCCTGTGAGGGGGTGGGACATAGAAAACAGTTTCCACACACATGAAAAAGTAGAGACTGTTCAAACCCCAGCTTGGTCCTACATTTTGGTGCTGGTCAATAAACTCGGTACCAAATATAAACAAAACATTCCATTCAACATTATGTCAACCTTCAGCGAAAAGGTCATCCATCACCGTACAGTAATGTTCTGAGCACCTGTAAAATCTGATGTGCATTCTTTCAGGCCATTTTTTTCAACTTTGTGTCTGTCAGAGATACCCCCCACTATACAGGTATTATTTATGTTGGGAGTAGCTTTCTAAATGTCACCCAAATGAATTAGCATCATGCTGAGCCTCGGAGTTAAGAGAGTCGCCATGTGCATTTATGTGTTTTCTCTCCCCGAATACTGACACATTTATATCCTTTCCCCGTCTGCTCTGGCTTTGGCAGAGATGCATAGTACAAGCAGTTTATTTTACTATGACATGGTGACAAAATAGAACTTTATTTATGTGAAGCTGGTTAAAAATGCCCTGACCAAAAAATATGACACCAGTTAAGGAACTCTAATAAAACCTCTTGTAGAAATGGTGTAAAGTATAGAGTTTTATTTGCAACTTAATGAGGTTAGTAATGCATACTGCACCTTATGGTGTCTACCAAACAACATCGGGCTAATGTGGCTGAATGTTTTTCCTAAAAAGCAGGCCAATCTCTGTTAATTTAATTAGGCATTCTTAGCTCCTTAGCATTCACTCATTCATTCATTCATTCATTCAACAAATAGAATATTTGTCATCTATTTACTCTATGTAGCTGGAGAGGAACTACGTTAGTTTTTAGATACATGGAACTACAAACTATTTTATCAATATTTATCCGTTCCTCTAAGGGTCTCAGCAGAATTAACTCACTAATCACAGGGTGATCCATTGACACCGAAGGAAAAACAAAACAAAACTGAAATTTGGTTTTATGAAATGTTTGTGCTAAATGTTTTTATCATCCAGCAATTATTTTTTAGAGTGACAAAAAAGAGACACGTTCATTTACACATTATGTCAATGTGTGTTGGCCATGGTGATATAAGTAATATGTACAAATAACGCAAAAACAGTTCAAAATTCTCAGGTACCTCAAATTCATCTACCTATATGCATATGAATAGAAATGAAACCAGAGTTTTTCATCCAAATTCATACTGTTTTTAATGGTGCTACACAGAAAAGCTGAATGCAGATTCAAATGATGTTGTCTCTTGCCCAGAGCATATTTGGCCCTTGTCTTTGAAATGGCCATCAGAGAAACTTTATGGGTCACAAAGTAAAGTCCATTTCATTACTTTAGAAACACAGGATACTCTTCCCTGGTCATTATCCTCCTCCCCTCCTTTCTCCTCTCACTTCCTGCTTCCCCCTATTCTTGGGCTCAGTGCTGTAGTTAGCAAAGATCCAGAGACTCAAGAAAGGGGCACTGCAAACCTGGGCCACCCTAAGGAGGAAGAGGTGCCTTCCTCAGCATTCATCAGAGTGTGCAGCGTTCACTATGTGTGCTGTGCAGCACAAACAGGTAACCAGGCCCAACTCCCTGGACCCTGCTAAGATGCTCATTAATGTGCTGTGAGACCTTGGCTAAGGGAATCCACCTCTCTGGATTTTAATTTCCTCATCTATAACACGTGTGTTGGGAGTGGGGTGGGGCACCACAAGGAATCTCTATACATCCTTCCTACTCCAAAGTTCCATAACCTTACAGTCCCCTTCCCAGACAGACACCAAGTTAGAAAGCATCCTTCATCAACCACAATCACTATGCCATTTTAGGCATAAAATCTCTAAATTTGAGAAATCAATCACACTGCCTAAGCAAAATTTAAATCTGATTATGATTTCAGATGTAGCTGCTGCTATAAACAGTGCATTGAAATAGCAATACTTCTGATGAGGATAAAAATGCCTGCTAAATGATTTCCCTTTCAAAGTAGTTTATTATGTCCACTTAACCATTAGCATGAGTATAGGCTTCAGATGGTTTTATTATATAGAATTTGCTCTTATTTTATTCATTTATATAGAATTATGCGTATGTTTCATTGTTCTACCTATCTTTCTCACCTAGATAACTCTAGGTAAAAGTCTAATCTTTCCACTGGAAGTGATAAATACAGTGTTGATTAACTTGAACACATATAACAGTAGACACAGTTGGGTTACATGTTAACACATAATAAAGGAAAGATATCTTCAGAAATTACTTTTTAAGGCTTATTTTATTTTTCACTTAGCCATTAGGCCTTTATTATATAAATGAATAGGTACTGAAAATATTTCAACCAGGCCATTTTTGGGTGTATTTGCCCAGATAACCAAACTGCCAAAAAGCCTACCCCTGCCTTCATCATCCATGCTGCCTCACTGCCTGCGTGCTGGCACACATAGGCAACCAGGCCCATCTCCCTGGGCCCTCCTAAGACAGACAATACTCAGAAACACAGAAAACTACGCTCCAGCAACATTCAGTTCCATGTCTTGTCTCATGTAATTAATGTTTATTTTACATAATAAAAAGTAAAGTGAGTCTGAAAAAGCCATTTAGGAAATTGTAGTCTTAGGAATCTCAAAGATTAAAATCCTTTGAAGTCTTCCTACAGGTCTGCATTTCATCACAGTTCTTTATGCAGTGAACACCAAGCACTAGTTCAGAGGTAAGCATCCCGACATCACAGAGATATTAAAAGTTATTAACTGTTCCTTGTGCAAACTAGCCTTGTCACCAAGAGCTGAGGCCTTACCCAGATATGGGAGACTGGCAATCTCCTCCCACATAACAGTGGCTCACCTATGTGTACACATGTGCACACACACACATGCAAAGGAGCCTTAAGGGAGGAGGACAGTGAGTGAGGCCACTTGGTCGTCAAAAACTTAGACAAGGCAGCCAACAGATGAATGAAAACAGAGTGGAGTGAGCCAATCTCCAGAAGGGAGCCTCCAGAAACAAGACCATGTTCCCAAACTGTCTTCTGCAACCACCTTCTATGTGGATAAACACATTTTTTCAGGCCTGTTTGTTTAAACTGTCTTGCTAGACTGTGTATATTGATCCCACAGGCTCCTAGATTTTTAGTTGCCCAGTAAATAAATGGTTCTACCATGCACAAACTGGAATGGGGAAAACACTGTCATGTGCTTCGTGTGGCTGCTTTGACTACCAGTTGAAAATGTCTTAAAGGGAGGATGGAGTATGTGGCATGAATTCAAGGCCCATTTTTGCTTGCAGTGGGTGTCGCTGCCATAACAAATGTGCCCCCCTCTCCCATGGCACATTGACATTGACGGAGGGTGGCTGACTCACACTTCCTCCTCTGTCCGCCCCTGAATCTGCTCTCTCCTCCCCTCCACAAGGAATCCTGTGAGGGAGTGAAGGCAAGTGGAATTGTCTGGGGTGACTGCCAGGTCCCCAGCCCTTTGTATCTGATCCTACTCACTCAAATCAGGATGGTCTTCTCTCTACTGCTTCTAAAAACAAACCCCAGGAGATGTCTTTAAATATTCTAATTCCCTATAATCCCCACTGACTTCAGGTGGAGGAGATGATACTCCACCTGCTTTTACAATCTGAGAAATAGAGTCTGTGAACCTGAGCATGCCCAGTCTCTGCCCAGCTTTCCCAGGGCCTAAGGGCTCTTCCAGAGGGTAGGCTCTTCACAAGCCAAAGGAATGGGGAAGAAAGGGCATTGGTATCATGTCATCAAGTCATCTGACACACTCAAAGGAAAAAATGAAAGGAAGGAAGAGCAACCCAATTTTTTGCTCATTTCACCTTCGTATCTTTGTTTGAATTACGTAAACCTAGATTCCGCAATTTAGACCATAATTCCTCTTTCAGTTCCCAGGAAAACTGAGACCAATATGTAGACCAATACATGATGGATGTTCCAGTGCTTATTTAGTAATAATATAATCAGTGATCAAGAAGTAGTTTGAGCATCTATCTTCTCCCGGAATATTAAGGTAAGAGATGAAATGGCACATTGGAGTAAAGAACATTGAATGTGGACCCAGAAGAAATGAGCTGGAGTCCTTCTGCCACTTGCTGATCATACAATGTCCAGCATGTCACTTATGTTTTCTGGCTGTTTGATTCCCCATCTGTCCAATTAGGACACGAATACACTCCCTGCTTCTCCACAGGACTGTTTTAAGCAACAAATGAGATAAAGTGCAGATGAAATTCCCAAAAGTCTACAGTGCAAAGGTCCATGGATGTACCTTTTTGTTTTTTAGTTTAGAAGGGAAAATTAGAATCTAATCATTTAATCCCAATATGGTTGCATATTAATCTATTTTCACTGGCCAATTTATGTCTTCCTTGTTTTTAGTCACAAGAATCTTATTCCTATCCAATTATACCTTTTTCATTTTCATCCGTTTGACCACTTAACCACAACACAGACATGTGTTTCTACTGAGAAAGGTATCTGGAATTTCTAGAATAACAGTGGAGAACAAGCCAGGATTGAGAAAATTTGCTTTCATAAAACTGAACTAAATTTCGATATTTGGGGCTAGCGATGGGTGTCGAGAACTGAGGGACTCAGTTCTAAAAGCACTAGATGCCTGTGCTTTTCAAATCATAAGATTTGCACTTAATAATCCTTTGTATTTCTCAAGAATGGCTTTTTCATATAAATTTCCTATCTTATAATACAGACGTTCTGCTGATGTCATTCTCTTGCCCTCCATTTTCGTTTGTAGTTTACCCTCCTTGTCCCAACCTGCCACCTCAGTCCTCTCCTTCCCTCCCTTTGCACTCACTCTCCCTAAAGGCCTTTCCATTATTCTCTGATTTCTTCTCTGGCCTGTACCTTTACAGCAAATCCCTCCAGAGCAAGAAATATAAAGTTATGAGCTATACTTACATGCACAGCCCTGCTCAGCAGTACCAAACACAGTCACAGCCAAAACAAGCAAGAAAGTCCGTGGGAACACCTATCTAAACAGCAGTGGTGAGTCTACTCTCCAAGCTACCCTAAGCATGGAGCCACTCTCATTATATGTAACTCTTACTTTTTGCCAATAATCAGAAAAAGGAAAGTTCACACAGTATAGAACACAATGACCTAATTGCTCATATGGAATTCTGACGGCAGCAGTGCTGTCGCCGCTGTAAAAGAACTAGTTTTCAAACTAATCACAATCCGGTAAGGTGAAGAGGTTTGAGTTGCTGGTTCTCAAGCTTTCACATGTAGAATGACCCAAGTGAGCTTGCAAAAACTCACCCCGAGACACCACAATAAAGGAAAAAAAGACCACCCAGAGAGTCTGATTCTGAAGGTCTAAGGTAAGACCTGGGCATCCATATCCTTAGCAAGCCCTCCCCTCGTGTTTTCGATGAAGGACATCCAAGGCCCACACATTGAAAAACACTGCTCTAAGGCTTTGCTGAGAAAGTGGCCGCTACTACACAAGACCTGGAAGATCTTCCAAAAGGGCATGGTTCTGAAAGTGACTTGTCACTTTGGTTCCAGGCCTGATGTTGGCTCCCGTATTTTCCTTAGCTTTGGTCTTGTCCCACAAGCTCTAGGGACAACCCCATTCCTGACATCCATGCCCCATTGCTGGTTAGGAGCAGACGGCAGCTGGGATCTCTTCAGGTTGACACCTGAAGCTACCGTCTATGTTGGGGAAGAGCAAAGGAGATCTAAGCCCTTCCAGAGTTATGAAACATTATCTTACAAATGCCTTTTGCGCATGAATCCTACACTGAAAGTAGAGAGGCACATCCCCTGCCTTAACCCTGGGGAGGTAAGACGTATTCCCTGAACTCCGACTCTGTATCCCTTGAATCCACCAGGAGCTAGAACAGTTGTGAGAGCTATCTCCAGGACAGACAGGTCCCTCCTGCTTGCTTGTCTTAAAGCATAATTTCCCATAGAAACAATAATAGAAGAGGACTTAGAGCCCCAGGTCAAGCTATTAGCGATGTCACCTCTTGGAAGAATTTCAACTCCATTGCCACATCCCCAGTCTGAGTTCTCGTCTTTTGTCTGAATAATTGCAGCAGTTTCCAAAGTGGCTCACTGCCTCTGCTCTCTCCTACCACTCATCCTTTCTCTAGCCTTCTACCAAATCATTTTCCTTGCATATAAATTACTTATTATAGCTAATATTCTTGTTTCTGTCTACTATGCTCCATGCTATTATTAGCATAATTTTTTTGTTTGTTAAATTTTATTGCATATACAGTATTTGAGGTTTACAACATAATGTTATGGGAATACATATAGATAGTAAAATGATTACTGTAGTGAAGCATATTAACACAGCTATAATTTCACAGTTACTTTATTTTTGTGACAAGAGGAGCTAAAATCTACTTATGTAACAAAAATCCCTAATACGATACAATTTTATTACCTAACTGCTCATGTTGTGCATCAGATCTCTAAACTTCTTTATTCTACATATCTGCTATTTTTTATCCTTTGACCTGCATTTCCCCAATCTGCGCATTTCCTCTTTCTGCCCCCTCACCCATGGTAACCATTGTTCCATTCTGTATCTCTGTTCCATTCTCTATCTCTAATATTTTAAAAAAATATTCCACATATAAGTGAGATTACAGTATATTTTTTTTCTGTGTCTGGTTTACTTCACTCAGTATAATGTCCTCTAGATCCATCCATAGCATAATGTTTTAAAACACAGTCAAACAGCATCATATTTAAATCTGTTGCTGAAGTATCTGGAAAAATTACCAGAAAAGGTAGTAATAGTGTATGTTTTATCCAGAAAGTAATCTAGAAATAATCCCCCAGTTTGATTAGAGATAATAAAATGCCATGTAACTAACCATCCTTTTTTGCTTCTAAGAATAACAGTCTCTTTTAGGGGTTAGATAAACCAAACACAATGAAATTCACTTTTAATAATTTATAATTTTACTACTTTCCTTGACTCTAGAATTTGAGGTAAAGGAAGTAGGTATGTTTATTTGACTGAGTCAGAAATTTTCTTTTTGGTAGTGAGATAGAGCTATTAATATGAATAACAGTAATTTTAGTTTTGGGAAGAAAAATTATTGTGAGACCTAAGTTGGCAGTCTTGAGCTTTTATTTTATTATTCCATTTTTTTTTTTAGTCATTAAAGAGGTTGAAAGAAAGTCAAAATGTTCCAGAAATATTTTCTACTTTCTTTTGGTTATAAAATAAGCCCCCCTTTCCACAAAAGCTTATCCCCCCATAGTATATTAAAGAGGTTAAACAAATGATAAGTGAAAAAGCCATTAAGCTTATTCTATTTTTAAAATTTCCCCCCTTTTCCTGTCTTATTCCCCAAAGTCATGCAAAAATGCTGCTTAGATCATGTGAACAGAGGATATAAAATGGCCCTCCCCAGATTATGGTGATTCTGAACAGCATGTTAGCAAAGAAGGTATTTATGGCTGACAGAGTAATGGGAAAATTTATATTTTAAAATAATAGATTATTCATATAGGGACCATAATAGCTCTATCTGTGTTTAGCACAAAGAGATACAAGATCATGGATGGGGCTGTGATCAAAATAGCAGTTGTATCAACGTACATGGCCATAGAGGTCATTCTACCTGGTATTCTGAATCCTCTGGGTAGAAGGCGTATTTCGATGCTTCTATTAGTGGAAAATGGGGCCACTACAACCTTTAACACTGTCTGCAAAATAAGCTGAAAGATTTATGCAGAGAAGTGCACCTACCCTCATTTAGAGCCAGGACAGACTTGCCCTGACTTTTTGAACCTTCTCAAAGAGCGCCAGGAGAATCCAGGTGACCCCTCATTATCCTGCACAACTCACAGGGATCACACCTATAGCACTGTCAATTTTTGTTTGTGAAAAAAGTTGCTAACTGAAGTGCAAGGACATTCAAAATGCTTGGTGAAGAATGTCTTTTCTTGTCTACTAGGTTAGCTGCATTCACAATTCCATCTCTCCCTTGAAATCTCCTTTTGAAACTGTACTTTTACTATATTTGCAAAGGCTATTTAGTGTTTTCACTTTCCAAGATTTCTTATGCACATATTCAATTTCTTAGTCTGAATCCATGAAAAACTGAAATGGGTAAATATATGGTTTAAATGAATATAGTTTTATTACTTTCTCATAAATACTAATTATGGACTCAAACCAAATACCAATAAATGTTGCTAAGTATATGCATCCTGATTTGTGAATCCAACAGCTTGTTTGTAATTATCGTATTGAGTGTAAGCCAATGCAGATGAAATGCTTGGCAACCTTTCTATGTTGTTAACTGTTTTTCTCTATATTTGTGTTACTTCATTTGCTCAGCAAACCCTTTCTCTATGGACTCTACAAAGCAGATCCCTCATGTACATTCACAAATTCTTAATTTAACGTGGTCACACGACCATTTTCTGGGAGAGAGCCATCGCAGAAAGCCTCCTTCAAGTGTTAATCTCGAGGGTGGAACAGTCAAGCCCTGGAATCAGGAGCGGCTTTGTAGCAACATTAGAGACTTGGTTTGCAGCCTTTGAACAAGTTACTTATATCCATGAGAAGCAGTTTCCTCAGTTATAAAACAGGAAGAATAATCCTGGGAATAACACACTAATGTGAGTAAAGCTCTTAAAGATCCTCTTGTGAGATGTGCAGTAAAAGGACAAAGTAATGTTATTGGTACCCTGTCAACACTCAAACAATACGTTTAGGTATTAAGCAAAAGTGACTATAAATATAAGCAGAATCAGGGCTACAGTATAATCACATAATCCTAGTCAGCGTGCTCACCCAGAACTATAAGTTAGTTACACATTTCAAGAAGATAAACTATTCACATGAACATATCTATTCAGCTTTATTATATCAGAATTACAAACTTGCTTGTGATGGGGAGAGTGACAATTTTCTTACATCTGTCTCACCTATTTAGTTCTAATTTGTTTTATCAATTGAGTTTTTTTTTTCTATCTATGTGGATTTTCTATAAAGAATAGATTTTTCTAAGTTACTTGAAGGTATAGTGCCAATTGGGCTCTGACTTTGTCTTTCATTTATCTACTCCACATTGAGTTTTAAAAAGCTTGTGCTTACTTTCAAAGGACATGGAACCATTGCCTAGCAGATGTGCTAATTTGATTCTTTTTGCAAATATCTGTTAGTTTTGCTTCCCTTTTGGAATCCCTGGAATTGATCAAACTGAAGGCAAACTAAAAATGTTCCCTTTTGATGCTGGTCTACGGAATAGAGCTATGCTTTAATCAAAGGACATCATATTTCATATCATAATTACCACAGTTTTCCACATAAACATAATAAATTCGCAATTCCACACTAAATTTAAAGTGTCAGGTTATGTTTTTTCAATGTCTCCTCTCAACCACATCAATGAATCTGGGTTATGATTTTTGATACTTTTAGATTCATATTTTTATTATTTTTAAGGATTTAATAGACATATAAGTTTCTTAATTTTTAACAAAAACAAAGATCTCATGAGATAGTGGTATTTGCAGAGAATTTTATAATTTCTAACATTCAATGTAGTCATTTTGTTTTGGCATATAAACACAAACAAACTATATATAGACATACTTTCCAAATACGAACTATAGCATTTCTATTTATTCCTATTAGGAATAAAAGTAGAATATTCTGGAGCAAGTCCAGTATTTCTTGGAGTATACTAGGAAATATTTTTCTTTCTGGGTTTATTCCCTACTCTGTCATCCTAACAGATTCTCACTAAATTATGACAAAGAGATTTAAAAATAAATCACAGTCTATAAGAAAGCCCTAACTGATGACAATTTGTGAATATAAATATACTTGGGGTTTGAGATAAGAGCTACATAGAACATAAGAAAGTGGATGGCTGGCAGACAATAGAGATGCACTTGCATGATCTACCTTAGGCATCACAGTCACAGTAATGGCCCACAGCTAAGTCTCCATTTTCAGGGAGGCTTCTCTCCTCCCTCTGCTCTTCTGACTCATTTGCTACCCCCAAAGAAACATTTCAAGAAAATGTCAAAAAAAAAAAAGGCATGTCTTGTGGGGATTGCCCATCAACACAATGATCTGTTACTTCATAGACATCCCAACAACTCTCCACCATGTGGCCCAGAGAGAAAAGACCTCCAATCAACAAAAAGGCAAATTAGAGGAAATTCCTGAGTTGAACAAAGGAATTGTTTAAGAGTTCTTCTTTTCTACTCAACTCAGATACCTCAAAGGAGATCCCTTGTGTGGCCTTGAGTGAATTCAGCACATCTTGACCTAATGTCCTCACTGATCAGGGGAACAGCATCAAGATCTTATCACTTCCCAAGACTGCCCCTCCTCTTATAACAGGAAATGTCACTGCTTCTCTCCTGATCTAAACACTGTCCTCATACCACCCAGCTTACTAGATTCTGCTCCTCCGACATTCAAATTGACTTACTACTGTCATCGTCCCTGTGCAACAGTTTCTTGAGTTCTGCAATTTAACGAAAAGTTAGCAAATCATGGCAGCAGAATTATTTCTTCTAATGAAATTCAAAAAATTCTAAAATGAGCGTTTCTGCATAAATCCCTTCTGGTCGGGAAATTGGAGGGACCAGAGCTTTGTCCCTTGAGTTCCTCCTTTCTTGACACTTCTTTGGCAACCCCTAGAGGGATTCTGCGGCAAATGAAAAACCTCTGAATTAGACAGTAAGAGGAAACCTCCATGTGAATTTTTATTTCCCTAAATAATTAACTCCTTAGCTCCTAAATATAGGAGCTATATATCTATATATAACAGTATTCAGATATATATATCTAAATATAACAGTCAACAAAATTCACCTGCCACCATCCCTAAATCTTGCAGGAAAACTTAATATTTCCTCCTTTTGAATGATGGATTAATTTTAAAATGAAATCACAAGATTTACAGGTTGTAGATCTATAGAAATCACTAATAACTGGATACCAATTACATCTTTTTCCTTTATGATGCCACAGACCTGACCCTCCAGAAGGAGAAATAGACTTTCTTCTCCTTCATATTTGTGGTTCTCCCACATTCTCCAACACTTTCTTCTCTGATCTTTATCTTATGTCCCCTATTTAGATGATAAACATCAGAAACGCAGGGATCTTGTCTGTTAGTCATCTCTACACAATACCAAAGAATTGTCCTAAATGCACGTTGGCACTTGGTAACCTTTGCTTGATAGGATCAATAAGGAAGAACTTTATTTGAAATATGTATAGTCACTTGATCTGAAAATGCTGAGTTTTTTTGCACTTGTTATTATGAACAACCTCTCCCCCTACATAAAAGGAGGGGTTATGAAGCAGATGCTGCTTGTTACTGGGCAAGCAACTCGGCCTTGTTCTGAACAGGTACCTCACACTATTAATGTTGTATCTGTATGCTTGGGAAGAGGACACAATGACAAATTTCTACTTTCCTAATGGTATACAAATTAAATGTCAGCTGAATCCAGCAGTAACAAATATGCACTGGGTAGTAAGTACTGAAGGCTCAATGATGAGGATGGACAGCCATGTCCCTGCCCTTGTGAAGAGTGCAACTGAGACAGGGAGAATAGGCATTGCCCACCCGCGAGGGTGTCCGTGCATGAGTGTGTGCGCATGCGTAATATAGCGCTCAATAATGCAGATTGTGAAAAAGACATCCATCACATGTTCACCCAAAGTGCCACAAACGAAGTGACACTGTCCTATGGACACCCTGAATTGAGAGCTTTATCCTAAGCCAAGAAGGCTGGGTTAGAAATTGAGACTATAAAGACATACAGCAGTTAAGAAGGCAAAAAGCAAGGTGGGAAGAGCATGAATAGCCCAGGGAACAGCGCGCCCAAAACGCCGGTAGGAAGGGAGCTTGGCAAATACCAGCACCTGAGAGAAGGCCAGTGAGGAACAATTTAACATGAAGTACACTGAAAATATTTCTGAAGGCAAACAAGGTCAAGCAAATTCTAAAGCCATTCCTGTTATTAGCCCGTACGCAACCTGATTCTTTTCCCTAGTAGCCTTTTATCCTGGACCGACGGCACAGCTAAGCCCCTCGGCTGAGAGTGGGAGGTCCTGCTGATTGACAAGCAGTCACTGGTGAGTCACAGTCAGTCATTCCCGACAAGCCCAGGTTATTATTAGATGTAGTGGAGCAGTGAATTCAATGGTTAGAAACGGAATGGAGAGAGCCTGAGAAACGCAGTGAGGCAGCCTAGAGGAGAGCCACCTCCGTGGAACAGGAAGTCTTTTCTCTTTTCAGAGCATCATCCATCATGCTGGGGGAAGCGGCAGGAACGTAACCTACTACTTCTTAATAGGCTTCTGCACAGAGAGTGGCTTTGAAGCAGCAGCTGCCCACAGTAAATTTCACTGACCCTTAGAGCCTTTCTCCAAGTTTTCCAACTGTTTTGTCTCCTGAGCTGCAGCTCAGTGTTGGGTCCAAATCACAGCACCTGACTAAACTAAGGAGACTCCCCTGTATGAGAATGAAAAGTGTTCAGTGATGTTGTCTTTTCTGTGCTACCCCAACAGTGAGACATGATGCCATTCCATCTGGCCATAAAGTGTATTCTTTCCCAGGGAGAAGCAACGCAGCAAGGGATTTTTATTTTAGGGTCTGGTATTTTACTGTACACATATCAAAGAAAACACAATGAAATCCAGCATGACCTCAAGATAATGCAGCCAAGGGGTCACGTCTTCTCAATAAAGCAGAATTAATAAGTCTAGTAAGACCAAAGGCCTTTAGGGTTCTTTTAGGCTTTATTTTTTTTTTTAAATTTTGAAGTTGCAGAGACATAAAAATCGAAGGACGGTGTCAGAAATAAGTAATGCGGAAATTAAGAAAGTATACCTGAAGATTCAGCTTTTTCCTCTTCTGAATAATTTTCATAACAATTCCAATTAAATTTAAGGAAATGTGATTTTTATGTACCAAACAGATAAAAATTAATGAAATAAAGAAATATGCTGCCTTTGATGCCAAGGGTTGATGCTCTAGACCCTCTGCTAATAGAACTTGTGTGCCGAGCTGCTTTTCCATGACTGGGAATGCATTTGCTTAGCTCTTAGAGCCTATCTTAGAGCCTACTCCTCCTGCAGGCTGTGGGAGACCTTCCTGAAATGAGCAGCTATTACAGACTGTAGTGAACCTATCTGATACTCACAGGTGGAGGCCTGAAATCACACTCTGGCTTTTATTACTGCCAACCCTAGATACTCACTTTTAAACATCAATTTTTCCACCCGACCTCAAACAGGGGATACAGGCAGAAGCAAGCAGGTAGGTTTTGGTGGTCTAGGTTTTGAGTCATTCTCTTGCAGGTGAAATGCCTTTCAGGTGCCTTAGAGAGGCAGGGGAAGAGCAGAAAGGAGGAAAAGCTCTGGTTCCACTGTCTGATCCAAATAAATTCCTATAAATTTGTCATGATTAAGCACTTACTTAATGAAGCCATCTTCTTTGGATTCTACTCATGTTCCTTAGTCATGAAAGTGTCATAAAAAATGATATGTCAATGATTTATTTTAATTTTGAAGAGAAAATTTTAAAATATAGCTAGCTATGTTCACCATAATAATGATTATCACAGTGACCATTAGTTGAGCAAAGATCATAGTCTAGGCACTTTTCATCACTTCCTTCCTTGAGGTCTGGAATCCTATGGTTGCCAAGGAGTATGCCCAGAGTAGATGCTCAAGAAACATTTGCTGATGGAATCATGAACAAATAGATGAGCCTAAGAGAGTAATTCACTAACACACATGAAAGTGACTGAGTCAGGGTCATGTCATGCATGTATATACCTTCAGGCCAACTTCAAAGTAAAGGAAAAACCCAATTAATTTTATATTTTAATTACTAGTATAATAAGCCCAACTAATTATGAACTATTTAATAATATGAACCAATAACTAGAGGGAATTAAGTCAATAATTACCAGTAATGACTAAAGAATAGCATTACTAATTAGCACTATGTTCCCATAGGCTGAGTCAAAATAAAATAACAAGCCAGTTTAGGGTGAAGAAAGAGTCAGATGCATACTCCTAAGCACTAACATTAAGTTGTAAGATTCAAGACTATTCCCATTGCATAGGTTGAGCCATATGAAACTGCTGTTTTTGTTAAAATACTCAGATATCTTCAGTTTCATAAGTTTTCATGTAGATATCCTCATGCTGAACTAGAAGTAAAGGTAAGAAATTACTACAGGTTAGGAATATTACTAACATTTCACTCTTTGAAGAGAAATTAAATGAAATTCTGTTAAAATTTCTAGCCCGTTTACATTTATACAGGCTACATTTATATAATTCATTTGTACATTCAACATTTGTACTTTTAATATATTCAACTGATCCTTGCCCATAGGAACTCAAACACTTCTTAGCAGAGGAGATAAATAAGTAGCCAAAATAGCTCTTCATGATTTTGAAAGTTCAGGTAAACATGTAAGCTCACTAGGTGAGGCAAACTGAAATGAACTTTTGGAGTTCCTCCAGCATTTCTCCACTAATGCAGAAGTGGTAATAATAGGCTTCAGAGGGATTGTTCCCTATTGTCTTCTTCAAAGTACAAGTCCTAGGTGGGAAAGGAAGGTCCTGAGTCTTGGACTGTTAAAAAAGTAAACAAATACTGGTTGTGAATATTGTGTTCAAAAGAAGATACAGATAATGGGGATATGGGAGATAGCTTTTTAATTGTGTGTACACACACACACACACACACACACACACACACACACAGTCATACACCACCGAAGGACATTTTGGTTAATGACAGACTACATATATGACAGTGGTCCCATAAGATTATAATACCTTATTTTCACTCTACCTTTTCTATGTTTAGATACGTTTAAATATACAAACACTTACTATTGTGTTATCATTGTCTACAATATTCAGTAGAGTAACATGCTGTGCAGGTCTGTAGCCTAAGAGCAATAAGCTACATCATATAGCCTAGGTGTGTAGTAGGCTATACCATCTAGGTTTGTGTAAGTACACTCTATGATGTTCACACAAGAATAAAATTGCCTAACAATGTACTTCTCAGAATGCATCCCTGTCATTAAGCAATGCATATTTCAATATATACATATTTATTGAGCACCAAGCATGTATAAATATTATACTAGGTACCATGGAGAATGCAAGAATAATTAAGGCAATGGTCCTCACCTTCATGTATCTTAAATTCAAACCAGAAAGAAAGAAGTAAACACAACAAACTACATCGGGTGGCAAAGGTTAACAGACCAGGCAAGATAATCAAGTAAAGTGAATATTAGCCAGAAGGCTTGGAGGGCTAGGTAGCAGAATCAAGGACAGCTTTATAGAGAAGTGGTATTTGAACAGGCCATGAAGAATAACCACTATCCTGGCAGGTAGTGACTCAAGATGGAGGTTTAGAAAATTGCAAGCAAAGGAACATGAGAAAAAGCAATCAAGAGGACCAGAATGGCACAGCAAGATCAGAAAAATCCCAAATGCCTGGAATATTTGGGGTATAGAGACTGGCATGGAAGAGAAGGATGGAAGGATAAATTGGAGCTAGAATGTGGAAAGTCTTAATCAAGAAGGAAAGTGTCAGATTTATTCTGTAGGTAGTAGAGAGGCACTAAAGGATTTGGGGCAGAAATAACTATTAGAGCCACGTTTTAGGGAGAAAAATCTGGCAGCTGTATGTAAGATAGATTGGGAGTGGCAGGAAGCAGGGCAGCTGGGGTGGTACCTGTGGTGTGAGGGGTGGAAATAGCAGGGAGGTGAGTTCTCAGTCAGGAAGAACAGGGGAGGAGAAGGGTAGTGAGGGGCTGAGCCAGTGCAGTGACGTGAACATGGAACTGAGTGAATGCATGTGGGGAGCACAGCAGAGGCTGCCTCAGTGGGATATGGTGGCCAATTACACGTGGAGCAGGAGGAGCCATAAGGTGAAGAAAACACCAACGTTGCAGCTAGAATGACTAGGTGGCTCCACTACCAGAAATGGGGACATGATGAGTTTGCTGCGTTAGAGGAGCACCGATCGAAAGGTTTTCAACATGGGATGAGAAAGGCAGATCTGGGCTCAGGATAGAGGCCAGGGCCTATTTTAGAGTCAATCTTCGAGAGCTGGAAAGTGAATAATTTTACTAATTTAGGAAATATTATATAACTAATAAAGGAAAAAGGTTTTCACCAGGAGAATTAAATCTGAAGTATAATATATCATAATATGTGGTTAAATGAATCCAATTAGGTTGTAAAATAAGTTTTAAAAGTCTAAGGAAAGAAAGTGAATGGAGAAATGAACTGAGAGCTCACAGGAAAAGGGGGAGAGAAAATATTAATAGCACAAAAGAATTCACTTAAAAGATGAAGACTGGGAGCCTAACTGGGCAGAAGGAGATGTGGGGGAAAATTTAATTTTTAAATCAAAATTTGCAAGGACAATGTAAAATGTGGTGCTAGATTTAGACAGAAGTTAGCTAAGAATGTGTACAACTCTGTTAGGGAGAGCCTTATTCATTTTAGTATCTAAGGCTATATATGTGAGGTAAAAAAAGAGAAACGTTTCAAGGATTTGACAAACTCCAAAAGAATTGAGTGGAAATGAAATAAAAGGACACTGGGATGGGCTCACCAGAAATATTTGTTTGAAAGATGGAAGGAGATTTGTTTTTCCAGTGTTACATAAACTAATCACCAGTATTTAAAGTTTACTGACTCTTGGTAATCCCAACTTCTAGAATGACTTAGACATTAACAGACGTGCTCCGGCATTGTTTCCACACAAAGTCAGTGACTGCCTTTTCTTGTTAGAAATGAGTCACACTTTCTCTTAAATATCCCTACTACTCCTCCCTTTTTATTTGCTAATATAATTCTGGAAGGGTGGCATGTACAAAGACCTTCATTTTGACAACTCTTCTACATTTGAGAATTTGCCTTATAAAACAGGAGGCACACGTATTATTTCTTTTTTCCTAATCACTTCAGGAAGCTACCAAATATTCTGAAAGCTTATATTTTCTGAGCCTCCAAATACTTTGCTATGAAAGCTTACATACCCTAGAAAATTGGGCCATTTTGAAGTCTGATTTGGCAAGGATGTAAATAGACATCAATAGTTGCATAAAACTTATATTGAATGGAGCTGCCCATGGCAGCTTGGCCATCTGATACACAGAGGCAAGCCAGTATGCACGCATGCCTGCCATTTTGCATCATTATAGGATGTGGAGATCAGAGCGGGTGAACTCTGACAACAGAGTGAGCAAACTGGGGATATATGGAAAGGTAAGGGACACTCTGCAGCATGCTTTGATGTATTTCAGCCTCTCTGTGCAGGTTTAACAATAAGGTTATATATATATATATTACTTTGTCAGTCAAAAGCAAAAATTAGAATAAATCTTTACTACACTAAATAATTATTATACCATGTTAAAGTTACAAGTATGAATCTGGGGATTTTTGAGCCAAAAAGGTATAAAATATATGTCAAGTAACAAAACAAAACAAAAAAAAAGTTTAAGAAAAGTATCTGAGTATAGTTTTCTGGCAATATAAAAAAAATTAATGTAGAGGTTGAATACATAAAAGAAGAAACCAAGCAGCATAATAAAAAGCAATGAAACTCAGACCTAGCATGAGAAAGAAGAGATAATATAGTGCCTGACATTTCAGCTAAGAAATGACCAAATGGGATCTCTGACTCCTTGACCTATGAATTGTATGATGGTGATGATGATGATGATGATGATGATGAACAAGATGACGATGACTTCTATTTTTAAAGAACTTACTAGGCATTATCTCATTTAATCCTCATGACAGTCCTATAAGGAAACTACTTTAATTGTCCCCATTTCACAGATAAGGAAATTAAAACTTCCCAGAAGTCTTGACAGGATATACAAGACTAGGCAGAAGAAGTAAAGACATACATAAAGAATCTGACTGAGGACATCAAAGAAGAAACACCCACAAAAGAAAGATGCTACAGAATGCGGAAACATGGCAGATGACCAAAAGTTACATTACAATGAAACAGTCATTGAAAATCCAATATAAACCACGAAAAAATGTAAGAAAGATATATATTTTTTTCTTCTAGCAAGTTGTTACTCCATCTAGAAAATAAAGTTGAAGAGAAAATTTCTTTTGCATATTTATGCTGTTTCATAAAGATAATAGTTGTTCAATTAGTATAAATTAAAAAAAGTATATACATGAAAGTTTTATAAATCCAACTGTTAAAATGCAATTTTAAGAAGGTCATGTTTGGCTGAGGAATCACCTAGAAAAACTTGAGAGTTTAACTATTTCCCATATAATCTTACGTAGTTCATCACACACAAAACCGATGTTGAAACCCTGAGGTGACACAGACAGATAGTTCTGTCTCCTCTTTGGCAACGCTGGTAGTACCCCCAACAGGTGACAAATGGGTGGAAAGCTGGGACCATGTTTGGTATCAGTGAGGTGATCAAGCGATAGTCACAGGAGGAAGAATCAAAGTTTAAGATGCCTTGCAGAAGTAGAGTCACAAGAATACACAAACTAGAAATGAGAGTTGCAGAGAAAACATCTGTAAGCCGTGCTACTGTTGGGGGAAGGTAAACCCTCCAGCAGTCCCTTGCCAGGCAGTGTCAGTGTAAACCGACACCTCAGCCATGGGAGTTTCTGCTCCAGATCAAAAGGACAGCAGCAATGCCATCTGCTGTTTGCTTAGAAAAATGGTAAGAGCAGATGTTTCCATATGCTGACCTGCCATCCCTTGACTAAGAGGCCACTTGAAAAATAATCAAGAAATAGCACAGGAGAAACATCTGCACAGTGTACAGCAGACCACCAATCACGCAGCACAGGAGAGAGGGAATATGCAATGCACCCATGAAATGACTGTAGGCAGGTCCCCAACAAGTGGTGGGGGCCCCTCATGTGTACATGTCATATGAGAACAAATAAAGGTGAGATTAGTACCGGGCAAGGGGTGGTTAAAATGTTCCCCACGGACCTGAGCAATTTTGGTGGGCAAATCCTAACCTATTTCAAATATCTTCAAAAGGCTCAGAGCTACACATTCACTTCTCAGACTTCTCTCTTTTGTTGCCTGTGATATAATTTGATTTTGTTTAGCCTACATTTTAGGCATCACTGAAATTAAATGATTAGCGGTTCCTTAAGAACAAGTCATGGCCTGTAGATTTAAAAAACCCAAATGCAAAGTGCCTGTGCAATGTGAGGTCAGGATACGGTGAGAGGATTTGCATCTTACCTCTCCTGCTACCAGGAGCTCCAAGAGGTCCTCACCCCCAGGGTGAGGCTGATGCAAGCAGGGCTCTTGGAAATTGCTGAGTCATTTGCCAGCCATCAGGCCAGACAGCAGAAGCTCAGCCTTAGAAGGAAGCAAGTGTCATTTAGGATTTACACCTCAAGCTTGCTCCTCTTGTTTTGTGGCCACATCTGCCTATGCAAGTTCATCCTCTTGGTTTGGGAGCCTTGCATGAAAAGTACTAGTCACTCTTCCTGCCACCTGGCTGGATGCAAGTCTTTGGGCCCCATTTCCCACCAGCTAATCATCACCTCAGCCACTCAAGTAATTTTCTCAGCTAGAACACATGTACTCGGGAGTAAATGTTATTCAGGAAATTCAGAATTTTTCATAATCATAAGTTTTCCCTTTGTGCACATGGAGAACAAAATGTTTACATAACCTGTATTTCCTTTTAAACATGTTAAACTTTTCTATTTAGGAGTTTGCTTTCAAGGCACTAATTTTTTCTAACTTCATTTCATTATTTGTTCCATCCTCTTCTAATTTATTTTTCTGATCTAGTGACCTATTGCCTCATCTGTCCTCAACAGCTTTGGTTTGGGTTTGATAATTTGGGGGGCAAGGGAAAGAAATCTGGCTCATTTTTAATGAATACTTCCTTCCCCTTCCTGCTATGAAGGAGGCATTTTCTATTGACCGTAAAGGAGGACTCTCTTATTTTCTTTGCTTCAGATCCATTGGCACATAGTAAATGCTTAAGTGTTTGAATAAATAAAAAAGGATTATTAGGAAAGATCTTATGAAAATGTCTGCTATATCATATAACCACCAGAAACAATACAGAATCTCCCTAAAAATAAAACGCAGTGCTCGTGGGGACCTTAAGCTCTGTAATTGCTGCCATAGCATCCCGCAAATTCTTGAGGGAGCAGAATGTTTGGTGATACTTCTTCTCTCTTATAGCAAGAGGAAAATGTCACCACATCATAGTTTTCCATATGTTCTAATGAAAGTGGGGTCTTGTAATAAAGTTTGCTTTCTTAGATCCTATCAATTATATAAATAGTATATGCATCTATTATTTATACTACACATCATTCTCAAAAAGAGAAAGAACTAACGTATTACCCAATTTTGAAAACTGAAAAAGATTTTGTCTCCTTCAAAGTTGTGGTGTTATTAGAACAAAGGTATATCATTGGCATTCTCTTTGAACATGGCACTTTAGGAAATCCTCCTCAGATATACCCTCGGAACTTCTTCTCCCCCCACCCTCCTTTTTTTGTACACTCCATGGTGGTCACAAACTTCCCTTTAAGAATTAATTTGAACTTTGTAATATCTATCTGTCATTTAGAAGCAACCATTGTCAATAATATGATCAAACTGGATACCATTTGGTTAAAATCAAGATATGATTAGAAAGTGCTATATGATTAGTGATCTTCTTCTGTGACTCAATCTGGCTTTAGTATTTTTATACAACAAAAATATTTTGAGCAGTGGAACAACTGCTACAATAATTCTAAGATGGCAATTTTGATGGATAGTACTTGTCTATATACAGGTATACCATGGCTGCAGTTCCAGACCACTACAATAAAGCAAATCTCATAATAAAGCCAGTCACACAAATTTGTTGGTTTCCCAGTACATATAAAAGTTATGTTTACACTATACTGTAGTCTATTAAGCCTGCAATGGCATTATGTCTAAAAAAATACATACCTTAATTAAAAATACTTTATTTTTAAAAAATTATAACAAAGAAAACTCATGCTGTTGGAAAAATGGTGCTGGTAGACTTGCTCAACACAGTGTTGCCACAAATCTTCAATTTGTAAAAAACTCAATCTGTGAAGCACAATAAAGAAAAGCACAATAAAATGAGGTATGATTGTATTAAATCTCTATTTTATAATGATACTCCTGCCTCAAAGTAGAGTATAAAATCTAATATAATGTAAAACTATACCAATAATATACTGTTTTAGTTACTATAGCCTTGTAGTATAGCTTGAAGTCTGGTAAATTGATACCTTGCAATTTGTTCTCTTTGCTTACGATTTTTTTTTTCTATATGCAGTCTTCTCTGGTTCCATATGAAGCATAGAATTATTTTTTCTAGATCTATGAAAAATGATGTGGGTATTTTAGTAGGGATTGCATTGAATCTGTAGGTCACTTTGTGCAGGATAGACATTTTAACAATGTTGATTCCACTGACCCATGAACATGGTATGATTTTCCATCTGTTTATGCCCTCTGCTATTTCCTTCCTCAGTGTTTCGTAGTTCTCCTTGTGGAGGTCTTTCACCTCTTTAGTTAAATGTATTCTTGAGTATTTTATTTTCTTCATTGCTATTGTGAAGGATATTGAGCCTTTGATTTGGTTCTCAGTTTGACTGTTGTTGGTGTACAGGAATGCTACTGATTTCTGAACATTGATTTTGTAACACGAGACTTTACTGAATTTGTTTATCAATTCCAGTAGCCTCATGGCAGAATCTTTGGGATTTTTCTAGATATAAGATGATATCATCAGCAAAGAGCGATAGTTTGACCTCTTCTGCCGCCATTTGAATGCCCTTGATTTCCTTCTCTTGTCTGATTGCTTTGGCTAGAAGTGGTGATAGAAGTCAACCTTGTCTGATTCCAGTTCTAAGTGGGAATTCTTTCAATTTTTCCCTGTTCAGTATGGTGTGTGCTGTGGGTTTGTCATATATGGCTTTTATCATTTTTAGATAAGTCCCATCTATGCCTATTTGTTAAGCATTCTTATCATAAAAGGGTGAGGAATTTTGTCAAATGCTTTTTCTGTTTCTATTGAGAGGATTGTATGGTCTTTGTTTTTACTTCTATTTATGTGTTGAATTACATTTATAGATTTGTGTATGTTGAACCATCCTTGCATCTCTGGGATGAAGCCCACTTGGTGTGGTGGATTATTTTTTTAAGAATTTGAATTCAGTTTGCTAGGATTTTGTTGAGAATTTTTGCATCTATATTCATAAGGGATATTGGTCTGTAGTTTTCCTTTTTTGTTGTTTCCTCACCTGGTTTTGGTATCAGTTTGATGTTGGCTTCATAAAACGTGTCGGGGGGGGATTCCTTCCTTCTCTATGTTGTGGAATAATTACTGCAGGATAGGCACCAGATCTTCTTTATAGGTCAGGTAAAATTCGGGTGTGAAACCACCTGGTCTGGGACTTTTTTTTTAGGAAGGTTTTTTATTGCTGCTACAATTTTGGTACTTGATATTGGTCTGCTCAGGAATTCTATTTCTTCCTGATTGAGCCTAGGGAGGCTGTGTGTTTCTAAGAATTTGTCCATTTCCTCCACGTTTTCAAATTTATGTGCATAAAAGTTTTTGTAGTATTCATACATGATATTTTGTAATTCCATGGTATCAGTTGTAATTTCTCCTTTTTCATTTCTGATTGAACTTATTAGAGTCCTTTCTTTTCTGCTTCTCGTTAATCTAGCAAGAGGCGTGCCAATTTTATTTTTTCAAAGAACCAACTGTTTGTTTTATTAATCTTCTGTATAGTTTTTTTGTTATCAATTTCATTTAGATCTACTCTGATCTTTATTCTTTTTTTTATTCTGCTGCATTTGGGGTTGCTTTGTTTATCCTTTTCCAGTTCTTTGAGATGATTCATTAGATTGTTGATTTGTGCTCTTGCTGTCTTTTGGATTAGGCATTTATGGATATAAATTTTCCTCGCAGGACTGCTTTAGTTGTGTCCCACAGATTTTGATAACTTGTGTCTCCTTTATTATTTAGTTCAAAGAATCTTTTGATTTCCATATTAATTTCCTCCTTAACCCAATAATCATTCAGCAGGAGGTTGTTTAGTTTCCATGACTTTGTGTAGAGATGACAGTTTCTGTTGGAGTTGACTTCTCATTTTATTACACTGTGGTCTGAGACGATGCATGGTATAATTTCTATTTTTTAAAATATTTTGAGACATGTTTTTTGGCCTAGGATCTGGTCAATCTTAGAGAATGTCCCATGAACAGATGAGAAAAACATATATTCAGTTGTTTTGGGGTAGAATGTTCTGTAAATGTTAGGCCCATTTTTTTCTAGAGTTCTGTTTAAGTTCATTGTTT